>CAXITT010000818.1:64025-132129 GCA_964033795.1 Lymnaea stagnalis | reverse complement strand
CTTTGCCTTAACCATGGCGGACTTTGCCTTAACCATGGCGGACTTTGCCTTAACCATGGCGGACTTTGCCTTAACCATGGCGATCTTTGCCCTAACCATGGCGGACTTTGCCTTAACCATGGTGGACTTTGCCTTAACCATGGCGGACTTTGCCTTAACCATGGCGGACTTTGCCTTAACCATGGTGGACTTTGCCTTAACCATGGCGGACTTTGCCTTAACCATGGCGGTCTTTGCCTTAACCATGGCGGTCTTTGCCTTAACCGTGGTGGTCTTTGCCTTAACCGTGGTGGTATTTGCCTTAACCGTGGCGGTCTTTGCCTTAACCGTGGTGGTATTTGCCTTAACCGTGGTGGTATTTGCCTTAACCGTGGTGGTCTTTGCCTTAACCGTGGTGGTATTTGCCTTAAGCGTGGCGGTCTTTGCCTTAAACGTGGTGGTATTTGCCTTAACCGTGGTGGTATTTGCCTTAACCGTGGCGGTCTTTGCCTTAGCCGTGGCGGTCTTTGCCTTAACCGTGGTGGTATTTGCCTTAACCGTGGTGGTATTTGCCTTAACCGTGGTGGTATTTGCCTTAACCGTGGCGGTCTTTGCCTTAGCCGTGGCGGTCTTTGCCTTAACCGTGGTGGTATTTGCCTTAACCGTGGTGGTTTTTGCCTTAAACGTGGCGTTCTTTGCCTTAACCGTGGTGGTATTTGCCTTAACCCTGGTGGTATTTGCCTTAACCGTGGTGGTTTTTGCCTTAAACGTGGCGTTCTTTGCCTTAACCGTGGTGGTATTTGCCTTAACCCTGGTGGTATTTGCCTTAACCGTGGCGGTCTTTGCCTTAACCATGGCGGTCTTTGCCTTAACCGTGGTTGTATTTGCCTTAACTGTGGTGGTATTTGCCTTAACCGTGGTGGTATTTGCCTTAACCGTGGTGGTATTTGCCTTAACCCTGGTTGTCTTTGCCTTAACCGTGGTGGTATTTTCCTTAACCGTGGTGGTATTTGCCTTAACCGTGGCTTTCTTTGCCTTAACCATGGTGGTCTCTGCCTTAACCGTGGCGGTCTTTGCCTTAACCGTGGCGGTCTTTGCTTTAACCGTTGTGGTCTTTGCCTTAACCAGGGTGGTTTTTTGTTTTACCGCTCTTCACTCAAGAAAATCTCAAAGCACAGAAGACATAAACATTAAAAGGCAAGCCCCCAAAAAACGGGCCATCCGGGACCCCTCTTCACCCCGTTTTTATAAGGTAGTGATTAGAGATTATTGTTCAACTTCCTGCTGCCTCCTGTTCTGGGTAACCCCTTTTCTTATGTTTGCCATTGACGTACGTTTGATTATAACCATTTCATTGATGTTCCTTCTTCACTTCCCAGAATCAAAAATGCGTTCAAGGTCATTAGATTTTTCATAGCGACTGTTCACCTGTCTCATCTTAGTGAATGATCTCAAAATTAAGAAGAAAGCACATCGATTAAGAAGAGGTGGCTAGATCAGGTTAAGAGTCATCAGTTTGTATGACTAAATCAGGTGTATTTCACCCAAAGGGAATAGTAAACCCTTAATGAAAATGTTTAGTCCAATGCCACAGCACGCGGACCACAAAGTTATTTAAACAAAATAATCTAATTAAAGCGGGAATATTTTTTTGCATCTCCAGTTTGTTAATGAAACGAACATTGAAACTGAAAACAAAATGGCTAAATTTAAAAAGTAAAACAAAAAAGCTGCCAACACTAGCACGGCTGTCAAAACGCCAACACTAGCACGGCTGTCAACACGCCAACACTAGCACGGCTGTCAACACGCCAACACTAGCACGGCTATCAACACGCCAACACTAGCAAGGCTGTCAAAACGCCAACACTAGCACGGCTGTCATCATGCCAACACTAGCACGGCTGTCATCATGCTAACAATAGCACGGCTGTCAACACGCCAACACTAGCACGGCTGTCATCATGCCAACAATTGCACGGCTGTCAACACGCCAACACTAGCACGGCTGTCATCCACTTCTTACGTTTTTTTTTAATAATATGTTACGATCTGCTAGCTCGTATCAATAAGGTCGGCAAGATGCTTCAGGAATAAATCAAGAGCTTATCCAGAGACAATCATTGCTTTTCAAGCAGTCATCGCAAAGTGACCCTTTCTTAACGTCGGCAATCGACGCGGAAACAACTTAAGCGAGCAACTAAACTTGAGACCCACCGAATTTCGGCTTCGGCTTCGGTTTCGGAGCCGAAAGTGGCCATTTTGTCACTTTCGGCCTAGTTTTGGTTTCGGCCGAGACTGAACAGTTAACTTTCGGATTAATTTCGGTTTCGGCCGAAAGAGAAAAGTTAACTTTCGGTTTATTTTAAGTTTCGGCCAAAATTGACTTAGACTTTCGGCCATCTTCCAGAAGTCAGACGGTATGTCTGTCTCTAGGTCGACAATCTGATATTCATTAGTGACAGACGTATTGCTGTCATTGTATGTTATATATGACTAAAAATTAGCGAAAGCTGCCTGATGATCTACTTCACCTGTCCTATATTTCCAAACAAATTACATTTCAATTAGACCTAGACAAACGTAAAAAGTTTAGTGGAAGAAAAACTAAGGGAATGATAACATTTATATCATTATTTTTGTTTAAATTTTTGTTTCAAAAATAAAATTTGGAACCGTAGGTTTATTCAATTCCTTCATCTTCGGTATTCATTTTGATTGATCATTATCATGCTCATCAATGTTGTCATAGGCAAAGGTGAATAATATGGCATAATCCATGGGAATGTTAAAATTGCCATCTTTATTATTTTTAAATTATTTTCTTTTTATGTTAAAAAGCAAACTTAGGCCTTTTCAAACCTTTCATGTCTTGAAATTCATCATTATCATGTCCATAAACATTGTTATTGACGAAATTACATGAGTATGCATGTATCACGGATTCGTATTATAATTATGTCGTAGGTCTACTGAAGACCTGTGTACTTTTATGATATTGGCGACCAAGTTAGGTGTCTTTTGCGACTCTACATCGAGACCCATGATTAGAACAACAATTTTGAGAGACCCGGTGAGGGAGGTTGGTCTCGGAACGAAATAATTATGTCACGAGCATGGAAAGACTAGTGTGTTGTTACTAAGTTAAATATTAATACAGTGATATCTTGCAAGCTATTAAAGAAAACATAAGGCATTTTATTACGAAAACATTGTGGTGATATTTTTATAGCCTTAATAACATATATTTAGGTGGCAATTGGCCCCCCCACCCCAATTTTTGCCAAATGTTCTCCTACCTTACTCATTTTAAAAAATTGTAAAGCAATTAAATTTAATTTTAAAATAAAATGGTAAAATCCAAAGTATTCCTTAGATCAAGGGTTTCAAACTCAAATAATGGGGGGGGGGTCGCAGGATATAGAGTCTGAGTGAGACTGGGCTGCATCAACTATTCCACAAAAAGGGATTACAAATTCATTAAAGTACATCTGTAAAAATCTGCACAACCTTTATTTGTTATTTATAAAAACATGAAGGGTTTTCAAGAACTAGGATTCACTTTCTTCAACCTTCTCACTGTTGCCAGAGACCTGACAACGCTTTTTTTACACAGCTGAGCAACTTTGGCTTGAGTGAGGAAGCAACTGAGACCCTCAGTATTGCTTGAAGATACTCATCAATAAGATTGGTCCTGAACTTTGACTTGTTAAAGTGCATAGTGGAAAAGAGCTTTTCACACAGATAGGTACTTCCAAAAGTCACATGATCTGCTTGAACAGCCTAAAAATTACGCAGAAAGTACAGACCTTTATAAACACATGCCTTAGAAAGATGCTGAACATCAAATGGCCAAATATTATCACCAACAAAGATCTACTAGAAAGGACTCACCAGGTGCCAATCGACGAAGACATTTTAAAGAAAAGATGGAGATGGATAGGACATACTCTCCGAAAACCCCCAGATAGCATCACCAGACTATTCCGAACATAGAATCCACAGGGAAAAAGAAAGAGAGGAAGTTCAAAGTATACATGGAGACGCGAGCTAGAGGCAGACACGCAAAATATGGGATAAAAAGGTAAACAACTGGAATGGAAAGAACAGGACCGTGATGAATGGAGAATTCTTGTTGATGGCATATGCCCCAGACTGAGTAAAAAGGCATAAGAAGAAGATTTTGAAAGTGACCAAGTTGACAAGCTCTGACTTTCCCTCCCTCGTAAACAATAGAGGCAATTTTAATTTTGATCATTTGATAATGTATCAGATTGCTACGATTTACGCAAATATGGTTGTGCATTGCCTGCCCACTTACTTTTAAAACCTTTTCTAAAAGCCTCACTTTTTGCCATGTTTGCTTCATAGGAAGCTGTAAATAAAACTTTTACTCCGATTTAAAACGGTTCTTACCATTATAATCATTATACCAAAATACAGTGGGACCTCTCATAACGAGCATAATTCGTTCCAGAATCTTACTCGTTAAACGAAACAATTTTTCCCATACAAATCAATGTAAAATATGATAATGCGTTCCATGCTGAAAAAATACTAATCTTTCACAACATTTTATTAACACCTATTCAAATAAAATTACTCATGAATTGTTAAGGAGTGTAACAACTTGGAATACACTTTAAATTTGAAACAAAAAACGTAAATAAAAATATGAATTTATGACAAATAATTAATCCTTTTTAACTAGAAACTGTCTAAAGACATTTGTTTTTGCCGACGCTTCAAAATTTGACGAAAATTGTGTCACAGCATTATCATTGAATAAATTTGTAGCACAAATAGCCACTTCTTTATTAAGGTGATGCTTCTCAATGTACAATGCAACAGTTTCCTTTGTTTTCAGCATGTCTATTATTGTGCTAGAAGATTGTTGCTCTGCTACATCCTCCTCCATTAATGAGCTCTCCTCCATAATTTCTTGCTGTGAAACACGATGCAACTCCATAAGCTCTTCGGTGGTCAACTCTTGACTGTGCTCTTTCACAAGCTCTTCATCATCGTTGTTGTCCATATCGAGTCCTATGATATTGGCCAATGACACAATCTCGTTAACTATAGACTCCATAGGTACTGTTTCAAAATCAAATTCAAAGTCCAGGCTTACAAATGAATGTCGGGAAAAGGGGAATTCCCCTTTTTGTGTAACTCGTTATGCGAAATGTTGCTCGTTAAGGGAGCAACTTCTTCACAATTTTTTTGCTTGTTATGCGAATTACTCGTTATGAGAAGTGCTCGTTATGAGAGGTTCCACTGTATATAGATACATAAAAAAAAATCAGAATTAGACTAGTCGGTGAGATTCGACTGAAACCGTCGCGGAGAGTCGCGTTATAGATATGAGAATGGGGGAAACGCGCCGGCACATTAACACTAAACCTTTATGTCATGTAGCCGGCCGCAAAATATCGTCTTGCGGGCCACAAATGGCTCGCGGGCTGCGAGTTTGAGACCCCTATATTAGATGTTTATTTATTTATATTCACGATTATCTCACTTTTATAAAAAAATATTGATACTTTCCCCCATCATTTTCGATTTATGCAGAATGTATGCGTGAACGAATTTGAAAATATCTAAATATTTCATTTTCGGCTTCGGTTTTGGCCGAAAGTCTCTATAATCTTTCTGTTTCGGCCAAAGTCATTTTTAAACTTTCGGCCTATTTTTCGGTTTCGGCTGAAATCAGAAAATCCCTTTCGGTCGGTCTCTAAACTAAACATAACAGCGGAGATGCCAGGTGATAGGCGCCATCGTGTGCCGTGTCTGTTTGGCTTTGTGAATTGAGATGACCCTCCCGACGATGCCTTGCACATTTACAAGTGCAGCTCTTTCTCACGCATTTGACGTCGCTCTCGTCTCCCTTGTCAAACGGTTGCCAACGTTGTGCTTGCACAGTTTCATCCTCACATTCATTTACCAACATACCTTCGCTGAATCACTGGAAAAAAAAGTTACTGGAGCACTGTGTCCATTATGTCCACTGCAATAGTAGCATGTGCCGAAGGCGATGTTGTTCTGGAGGACATTGAAAAGACAGAGCTATCCGTGGAGTTTCCGGTACTTTCACATTTAATCTCACCAGATTGTGGGAGGGAGGTCCATGATGTGGTGTATTAATGTTCTGAAATCCAGCCTTTCAGAGATTTTCAACTGCGTGATGGTCACTTTGAGACTCGTCAGTTCTAAGCCTGTTAGAGGTGCAAGCGGAGAGCGCGGTTTCTTTCAAATGAAACACCTCGACATGATCGCAGCTTTTCAGAGCGGCAGACAACGCTGGGTTTGTCTTACCAGAGCGGCAGACAACGCTGGTTTGTCTTACTAGAGTGGCAGACAACGCTGGGTTTGTCTTACTAGAGTGGCAGACAACGCTGTGTTTGTCTTACTAAAGTAGCAGACAACGCTGTGTTTGTCTTACTAAAGGAGCAGACAAAACTGTGTTTGTCTTACTAGAGCCGCAGACAACGCTGTGTTTGTCTTACAAGAGCGGCAGACAACGCTGTGTTTGTCTTACTAAAGTAGCAGACAGCGCTGTGTTTGTCTTACTAGAGCGGCAGACAACGCTGTGTTTGTCTTACTAAAGTAGCAGACAACGCTGTGTTTGACTTACTAGAGCCGCAGACAACGCTGTGTTTGTCTTACTAAAGTAGCAGACAACACTGTGTTTGTCTTTACCATTGAGTAATTTGCCATTTTTAACATTACTTACGGGAGCAAAATAAGCGATCCACTTTGATTGAAGGGCCCCAAACAGAAAATTGGCAGGGGGGTGGGCCTCAAAATATCACGCGCCACCCCTGTCATAGCATAGAATTCCTCTTCTTTCACGCCCATTCGAGTTTCTCAAACGGAGAGTCGGTATTGTTTGTTGAACTTATTTGCATGCAGTGGTCCTGAAGGGCATGCAAAATTGAATTGAAATAAGTTTCCAGTATGCCACCAACGCATTGGTATACAAGTGAATTTCAACGTGGTGGAATGTACACACTCTACGGTACTTGCTTAGAGAACCTTGAACAATGGGAAGATGGTATCTGTGTTTTAAATTTAAACCAAAAAAAAATGCTTTAAATTTTCATTGGATCTACGGAAAATTATTCACTTTTTAAAAGGTTGTTTCTAAAGCCATTTTTTTATAAAGAAAGTCATTTGCCATGTTTAACATCTATTTTGACAAATGTTAATCCAGTGATTAGTTTTAAAGACAGGTTCTTATACTTTTTTTATGGCATTTGTCCGTTACAATGTGATTATGGTGTAGACTTCGCAGAACGAAATCCACAAGGCCTCGGACTATTCTTTTTAGGATTATAAGCTGGTTCACTACCCAGCAAATTGCCTCTCACCACGCCGCTGGATAACCGAAGGGAAGATCAGGTGGACGATACAGGGGCGTCGCAGAAGTTATCGGCATGTTTTCATGGTGTGAATGCGGTCCGCCCACGGGACTCCAATGTCCGGGTTTCAAGTCAGAGTTTCCTTCTCTTAGATGAGTTGCCGTCCAAGGTTAACGCGTCATATACACCCGGGGTGCTGGTGTTGTTGTTTTGTCTGGACTGGGCTTTGGTGGGGATTGAACTCCAGACCACGAATCTGAGATTGGCTCATTTTAGACTGCAATCATCCCGGCACTGCCGTGTTACGTTTAAAGAAACGATCGCTGGTGAGGGTTTCCCACAACACAATTTGGAATTACCGCACATATTTCCGCATCTAACCTGGGAAATAGGACAGTCGACGTTACTTTTAAAGTAGGTCGAGGACGACAGCGTTCATACTTATGACATACATGCAGAGACCTGAACAGCCAGTGAGCTGAACAGGCAGAGACCTGAAGTCAGCCCTATTCATGTTCTTTCAATAACCGCTTGGAAATAACAGACGTTTTATGTTGTTGTTTTTTTGGTGAGTGGTGGGAGGGGGGGATGTTAAGTCAGCTGACTTAAGACAGTAATAAATTGGAAAACAATTATTTGAAATTTCGTTTTTTAACAGATATGCGTTAGTCATGTTGATATGTTGATATGTCGGCTGGTTTTCAACTTTGCGGAATAGGCCTTCTTTAAAATGCCCTACGTTTGAATTGTTATAATTTAAAAACATCAATCTTAAACGGATTTTTTTTTTCATTCGTGAGCTGAAAATTAATATGCACCACCTCATCAAAACGCAGACCCATTTCTTTGGAATAAATAAAAGAATTTTATCTTATCATCTATTTTATCATTTTATCTTATCTTATTTGGTGAACCTCAAAGAGTGTCAGTTGCAATGTTATTAGTTAATTAGCGACTTGTAAAGCTTAATCGAACACTTCAGATGTTTATTTTTTCTTCAGTACTAGATTTATCAACATGAATATGAACTTAATAGATGAATAAATTAGGATTTGTTTGCTCAGTACAAGACTTACCAACATGAGAATGATATAATTTTTGAACACAAGCAGATACGTTAGAAATATATTTAATAAATTTAATACGGATAAATATTGTATACGTAGTTTTTTTGAGTATGTGTTTGAGATGAGTTAGATTACCATAGTCATCCCAGTATGTGTTTGAAATGAGTTAGATTACCATAGTCATCCCAGTATGTGTTTGAAATGAGTTAGATTACCATAGTCATCCCAGGATGTGCCTGAGATGGGTTACATTACCGTAGTCATCAAAGTTAATAGCTCCTGTAGTCTTCATGCCATAACTTAACACTCATATGAACCTCATCTGTTTGACATCCAGTCGTCTGCTACCATATGTTGGCCGAAGTGGCGCGTTTCAAATTATGCTTATGATGCTGTGATGTCTTTACTCATATTATTATTATTATTATAAGTGGTTTTAAATAGCGTGGTACCCCAGCCTAGGGCTGGGCTCATAACGCTGTAAATGCAATTTAAAAAAAAAACATAATAAAACAACTTTAAAAATTAATTAACACACATTAATTAAATCAATCAAAACAAATGTTTATTTAAAACTATTTACATGTCAAGCCACGGACGACATCCAGCAGCATCGTTTTTTCGGTCAGACGTGGTAATCAGTCAGGATAGTAGAGTTTAAAAAGGTGTGTCTTGAGTGCAGTTTTGAAAGCTGTGATGGTCGGTATATTGCGGATGTGTAGTGGAAGAGAATTCCATTTTATGGGGGCACAGAAAGAGAACTATCGCCCTCCGTATGTTATCTAGCATAATTAACATTATGTGTTAAATAATAGCTTAGCTATATGCATGGCTTAAGTGTTTGGAAATTGTTTTACATTCAAAAAAGGTTTACGGGACTCTCCCCCTGGGGCTTCTAAAATATTTGCGCAAAATCTATTTAAATGCAAAGCAATTGTTAAAAGAGTATCCCTTGTGAATATGTGGATATGGGGTGTAAATATGTCACATAAACTATGTAAATATATAGCATATAGCTGTGTAAACGTCACATATATTTTTAAATATGTCACATATAGATGTGTAAATATATAAAAGATACATTCTAGTAAGATATGAAACGTAAAACAAGCTTAAAGTAAGACAATGCGAACAAGTACGTGACCAGGATCATGGCCCCTTGTTTTAGTTTGAGGCCGTCGGGTCCTGTACACGTGGTCCGTTTTCGCGCCTTTTTAATCAACATATACATCCACAACATTGCAATTAAAGAAACGAAATCATTTGTTTAAAAATCACGTATCTACTTGATGACTTTGGAAAGAAATAACTGCCACTACATCGAAAGATCAGTCTGGATATTTTTATCACGAGCTGCATTCATCGCATTAAATTTCATCAGGCGCAACTGAAATTATAAACCGCTTTTGTTTCTGGACACAAGGTCATTCTTCAGCGAATATGGAAGGGACCAGACGTAAGTTAATAATGACATGAAAGTAAAACAGAATTGTTTTTTTTAAATGCAGTCCACAATTTAAAAAAACAAAACAACAACAGCAGTTGCAAAACAAAGATAAAAGAATCAATCAAAGTTAAAGTAATTAACTTGCGAGACAGTCCTCAACCAACACAACCAATCTTCGTACACATCCGGGTCTTTTGCAAGGGTTCTCCGTTTCCCGGAAACTTATTGAGGGTTTCCCCATTACGTGTTAGATGGTGATGTTCTCACATCTTAGTGCTACGTCAAGTGGGGCTCGGATGTATGCCATTGCGTATGTAGCTTGTTATAATTAGACTGAACCAGCCACACAAGAGGCTGTTGGCAGGCCATTGGTCGTGTCTTACTTTCTTGGTGTACACACGTGAAGAGCAATGAGAGGAACAAATGTGCAGCTTACAGCAAGGAAGAAGCAAAGCCACGAAGTCTTTCTTGGACATTGCAATTTACACACTGAAAGAAACTGGCACGTGAAGAAGACACGTAAAATAGCACATGACAATGACAGATGAAAATGAAAAATGAAAATGTAATGTTCCATTGCTAGAAAAGGATAAAACAAGCCAACGACAATAACTGAAAAGTTATCATAGAAAAGTGCGATTGATTTGTTGGGTTGTTATAGGTCCCACACGCCTTAATGTTAGAGCGTGTACAACCTAAATCCCTGATTTCTGGTAAAATTTAGATTCACACGACCAATCTCATATCAAGTAAATTGCTGACTTTTCTTTCTAATTTCACACTTCTAAACTCGTACTAGCACGAACGTCGCACTTGTTGGGCTGCTATGGATTGAGATATCTCCAATCGCTAGTGTATGATGAACCATAATGTGAAGCGAGTTTTGCTGTCACACCACTACCGTCTTGCTTCAATCCATGCATACACGCACTCATCAATTCCTTGCATTATCCAATCCATAAAAGACACTCACCAAACCCTTGCATAATTCAAATCTTGCACACGCTCACCAAGTCCTTGCATAATCTAATCCATACATGCACTCATCAATCCCTTTTAAAATTCAAATCATGCACACGCTCACCAAGTCCTTGCATAATCTAATCCATACATGCACTCATCAATCCCTTTCAAAATTCAAATCATGCACACGCTCACCAATTTCCTTGCATAATCTAATCCATACATGCACTCATTAATCCCTTTCAAAATTCAAATCATGCACTCGCTCACCAAGTCCTTGCATAATCTAATCCATACATGCACTCATCAATCCCTTTCAAAATTCAAATCATGCACTCGCTCACCAAGTCCTTGCATAATCTAATCCATACATGCACTCATCAATCCCTTTCAAAATTCAAATCATGCACACGCTCACCAATTTCCTTGCATAATCTAATCCATACATGCACTCATCAATCCCTTTCAAAATTCAAATCATGCACTCGCTCACCAAGTTCTTGCATAATCTAATCCATACATGCACTCATCAATCCCTTTCAAAATTCAAATCATGCACACACCCACCAATTTCCTTGCATAATCCAATCCATGCATGCACTCAACAATTCCACATAATCCAGCGCCTTACTATGAGACCCTGAATGGGGTCAGACATATTTACCTGTGGATGTGGGATGTGAACAATATTTTTTAATGTGTAAGCACACGGCCAAAGCGACGAAGAGCCCGCCTTTTTGGATTGTGTGTAAAAAAATAAAATAAATATGTTTAACGGTTTTACAAATCGGCCAGTCTGTCAATAGCTCAGGGTCAATAGCTCAGGGTCAACAGCTCAGGTAAAAAACTGGCGTCAAATTTAATGGCAATGCACTTTGTGAATGGTGGCAAGTCGGTTGTTTGATTGACTGAAGTCACACACTTTTAAGACTTACCAACCATCAGTCGCAGTCACAAAACATTCATTAAGTCTTGGTCGCGGATTACAAAGGTAGATTCAGTTTGGTGCAAGTTTGTGACGTCAGCACGTCAGAAAGCGGGGGGCAGATCAATGCGTTGGGAATTGAGGACAACGTAAATATGTTGTTCAAAAGTTGACCCAATGTGTAAGGGAAATGTAATGTTAGATTTTTTGGTTAATTGTCAAACAAAAATCGAAAGTGCAAAATGTACATGAATTGTGTCTCCTAAGAATGCCTACAAAGTGTTCAACTTGGAAATCATTCATTAATAAGATTAGAAACGTCAGTATGTACCGCATAAGGGATTCCGTTCCCAGTGCCCCGATTTTCACCACTCATCAATGCACTCACTCACCAATTCCTTGCATAATCCAAATATTCACTTCTGAAAGAGGAGCTAAAAATGTAACAGTTTGAGACACTCTGGTCAATTCGGTGGTACCTGCTCTTCTCAGGGATTGGGATCGTGTTATTCTGAAAAGTAGGGTAGGGATCTGGTGTGGCAGGTGATTGTCAACAACGGGGGTCACACTGACTTCTCAACCAAAAAAAAAAAAACATAACCTCATCACCTGCCTTGACAAATAGATGACCTCATCACATGTCTGTACACATAAATGATCTCATGACATGTCAGTACAAATACAAGACCTCATGACATGTCAGTACAAATACGTGAACTCATGACATGTCAGTACAAATACGCGAACTCATGACATATCAGTACAAATACACGGCCTCATGGCACGTCTGTACAAATTAATTGCCTCTGTACAAATACACGACCTTACGACGTGTCTGCACAAATACACGACCCTATGGCATGTCTGCATATTAATCTAAAAAGCTTATCATTTGTAATAAAATTCCCAATAACTGCGCTAAATGAGATTCCTAAAAAAAAAAACCATCAACTGCGATTGGTGAATAATATTTTCTTTTGTTTAACAGAAATTCTAGGTGTAATAAACCTGCGGTTTAAAAGGGGGTGGAAAATTAGAATATTAAGTCAAATTCAGTGGCAGTGGGATACCGGGAGGAAAAAAAGGGGGGGGGGAGCACTACAGATCTCATGAAAGTCAAAACCAGCTGGATGGTTAGAGACAACAATTTAAAAAGGAAAATTTATGATAATTGTTTGCAAAATTATAGGTCCATAAATTTGCACTAATTTTTTTTTTAACTTCGGTCAAAAATAAAAATACTTAGTTGTATTTTTGGTGAATTTAATGTGACTAATCACTAAAAGTATATATTTATATATTTTTATAGTTTGATGTAAATTATTGTATGGCATATTTCTAACCAGACTCACAACATCAAACTTGTTTAAAAAAGGAGAACTAAACTTTAAAATCAATTAATATATGTCTTGAGAAAAGTGTTAAATGAATTGATACATACTTAATGTCGATATAAGTTACCATACTCTGAAGAAAGTGCATTTCTCTCACACATTGTGGATATGTGCACATGTGCACGCATCGCATCACGGTAATAAAAAAAAGGGGGGGGGGACATATTGCCATAAAAGCACAATGAAATACATTACACCCAAATTACAAAATAGTTCCGTTATTTCAATTTGACGGAAAACCAAAATTACATCAAAAAGGAAAACACGAACTCTCAGACATATCCCAACCACATCCTCTCTCTCTCTCTCTTTCTCTCTCTCCTTCTCTTTCTCACTCTCTCTTTCGCTCTCTCTCTTTCTCTCTCTCCTTCTCTTTCTCACTCTCTGTTTCGCTCTCTCTGTCTCTCTTTCTCTCTCTCTCTCTCTCTCTCTATCTCTCTCTCTGTCTCTCTCTCTTTCACTATCTCTGTCTCTCTTTCTCTCTCTCTCTCTCTCTCTCTCTATCTCTCTCTCTGTCTCTCTCTCTTTCACTATCTCTGTCTCTCTTTCTCTCTCTGTCTGTCTGTCTCTCTCTCTATCTATCTCTCTTTAGCTCGCTTCCATATCTATAAATAAATCTATGTTATAAGATAACTTAAGATAGTATAATGAGAAATGTAGCTAGTATCGATACACAGCGAGTTGAAAGCAGGATGCAAGTGACCTTTGCCACTGCAACCATTTCAGTTATCGTGTGCCCGGCGGCGGTCACGTGAATGGCAAGTTCCGGTTATCCCGGACACTTCAATTCCCGGGGAGATGAGTTTAGCGTTCTCCTGGCTCTCTTCTTTCTGTCTGGCTGACTAACGCATCGACTTCTGTTCATTTACCACAGTAGGAAATCCCCCGGCCGACCGCCGTGCAAGGTGTCAACGACGAGACCTTATTCGCTAGTCTCAAAGTGTAAACACGCTATATTTAGCACTGGGTTTACCTCTCAATGCATAATCTCTAGCCCCCGCAATGGCGTTGGTATAAATATAAAGGGGTCGCTACTCAGTTTGATGCTATTACATCTAGCCGAGATCTCAAGTGTTCTATCAAATACCATTCATACAAAAATTGTGTTCCTTAAAAGTTAACAAATTAAATAACTCTAAATTATAATTTTCTACTTATGATATGTTACTTATTGAAGTCAAATATCAGTTTTAAACAAATTGATGGAAATTGCTCAACAAGTTAAAGTAAAATAAAATTTGAAAAAAAAAACGAACGAGCAGGTACTTTCTCTCCCGTGATCCACCGTGAGAACTTATCATCATGCAGTCTAAGTTGTCTACAACGCTGACCACCCTCAAGACTCAGATCGGGACAGTGCGAAATTTGCAAACAAAGGCATCAGGAGTTATGGTTCGTAAAATTCAATAGCACGTGTGTCTACCATTGTGATGAATAGTTGGTTAGTTTCCAGGCTGTGTTGGTCTGTTGTGTTCTATTGTCAACAAGTCATCGCTCCTTTACGATGGGTGTTCCGAACGTAACAAAGGACGATGAACGAGGGATCCGTTGTCTTTTTTGTAAACAAATTATATATATATATATATAATTATAATGAATAATGAAATGTTTATATCCAAAACTATTGTAAAAACGTTCAAGTAGCGACCTCTCGTTGCTGATATTGAAATTTGTTCAACTAAAAATAAAAAAAAAAACATGATTTAAAAGACAGAAGATCAAGTTGTCTCCCCATCTAACCGAACTAAACAATCCGTTGTTACGTTCCCTTGTCACGTACTTCTCTGCCCCCCCCCCCAACCTCCTTTTCTCTGCCCCAGCCACTTGAACTCCGCGCTTACATTTAATGAGGGAAAACAACTTTCCATTGTCGTTGATCCTTTTATTTGTTCATAATTTAACAACTGTTTGTTTTTTTTTTTTTAAAAAATAAAAACATAACAACCCGTTGTTACGTTCCCTTGTCACGTACTTCTCTGCCCCCCCCCCCAACCTCCTTTTCTCTGCCCAGCCACTTGAACTACGCGCTTACATTTAATGAGGGAAAACAACTTTCCATTGTCGTTGATCCTTTTATGTGATCATAATTTAACAACTGGTTGATTTTTATTTTTTAAAAAATAAAAACAAAACATTGTCAGGACTTGAAGCCATTTGAATTTCCATATTTACAAAAATCAAAAGCTAGCTGATGACGGATGGCTATTCAACGGCTGTTCATCATTGGCGAAACATATTATGCCACGGTTTGACCACAGTAATGTTAAATATTTTGGACTGATGCACGGTACATTAGAACCGCGTTATTTACGACAGAACTTAAAATATTATAGAGATATTTTATTTGCATTTTTTTAAAAATTATATAGACTAACAAACAGTAATGTGCAGAGTTATAAAAATTTTACAATTTTCTTGTCAAACATCGACATTCTCCTTGTGAGACGGGAAACGATTCTTCCAAGGGATCTTTTTTTTACTTTCTTTTTTGCCATCTTGTATTTCTGACTTTTAAAAAAGTTGATCATGTTGAGAAGTGGTCGTGTTGTGTACAGACTGGGCCAGTGTTACGGCCAAGTCCAGGTCACCGTCATCAAGAACTCCAATGTGTATACGTATTATTCACAGCGGTTGCCAAGGACGCCAGCGGCCATTAAACCAGCCGACAGGTTTCTCGGCGCTCCCTTGGAATCATCTCTGAGCAAGACGTTCCGCGGGAAAGAATATTCCTCCGCGACCGACGACCGAACTAATGCGTCAACAGAAAGAAGATTCGCTCACACGTCGGCTGCTGGTATGTATCATTTGCTGATGTTGTACTTTATCAACCATAATAGAATCTTAACTAATGAACTTTATCAACCGTGATAAAATCTTAACTAAAGAACTTTAGGTAAATTACCGGGACGACTCCCACTATTTTATCGAATTTCACGAATGTATCCCTAAATCGATCCCTATGCCTAACATGAACCCTAAATCGATCCCTATGCCTAACCTGAACCCTAACTCGATCCCTATGCCTAACCTGAACCCTAAATCGGTCCCTATGCCTAACCTGAACCCTAAATCGATCCCTATGCCTAACCTGAACCCTAAATCGATCCTTCAACCTAACCAAAACCCTAATTCACTGCAACTATAATAAACACACAAAAGACGCAGTGGCAGCCGTCCTCAGATTTAGCCGAACTTTATCAACATTGAAAGAATCTTAACGAAAGATCTTTATCAACTATAATAGAATATTAACTAAATAAATTTATCAACCATGAAAGAATCTTAACTAAAGAAATTTATCAACAATGACAGAATATTAACTAAATAAATTTATCAACCATGAAAGAATCTTAACTAAAGAAATTTATCAACAATGACAGAATCTTAACTAAAGAAATTTATCAACAATGACAGAATCTTAACTAAAGAAATTTATCAACAATGACAGAATCTTAACTAAAGAACTTTTTAAAAATGTTTTACAACACACACGCAACATTTTCAACTGAATATTTGTAACTTAAAAACTGGATCGTAACAGCAGACGATCAACTTATTCTGAACGATGACTCAATATTCCTAATAACTCCTGTTACGCTTCAAAGTCTCAGAAATCCAAACTATTTTTGTAAAGTATGCGCTACTTATAAATGTCAATACTCGTAGGTCGAGATTCTATCTCTTGGGACCTCTGGCCGTGAAACATAGCCTAGTAGTCCCTGGGGACTCCGGCCAAGCAACAAGGCCTTGAGTAATGGGGTTTAGGGCAGGTTACGTCCACTCATGAGGGGACAGTTTTGCGTCACAGCCCCCCTTGTCCATTGAGTCGTACGGTCGGGACGTAAGGTTGGAACAGCTTTGCTTCCTCTCCGGAGTTGGCGTTGCGTTGCCACCCCCACAGCCTAGGGAGTCATGCTTTCCTTGGTGCGGGACGGCTTTACTTCAACTCCGGGAGTAGTCACGAGCTTAACTTTCTCCCACCGTTCCTAAGAGTTGCTCGAGAAATTGGTTCCCAACGATTTGTTTCCCTCCGGGGAGGCGTAGCGTTGCCTCAAACCCGCTACCCGGGAGTGGTTCGGTCTGGACTGTGAAGGGTCAAAACGGCTTTTACTTCCTCTCCGGGGGAGGCGTTGCGTTACCTCAACCCACTGTTCGGGAAGTGGTTCGGGCTGGACGTAGCGGGGACGAAACGGTCACCTAGGGGCGGCTTTGTCAGGGCCGCGTCTTTTTTAATCATTGACAAGGGTTTGGGCGGCCACCCACTGCCTCAAACCCATCAACGGCAACACGTAATCATGTTAGCGCTTAAACTTCCGTTGCGATGGAAATCATGCGTTTTGCCTGGGATCTTTTAGCTTCAGAAGGAGGAGAACTCCCCCCCCCCCTACTAGTCAGGCACGCCACGAAGAGGCAAGATCCCGTGTAACACCACCGACAGCTTGTGGTGCTGGGAAAGATCCCGTGTAACACCACCGAGAGCTTGTGGTGCTGGGCAAGATCCCGTATAACACCACCGAGAGCTTGTGGTGCTGGGCAAGGATTTGCCAGAGGTCCACTCTTAAACCCTCCTGAGTATGCGCTACTCGCAGGCCGTATCTCATGCTTTATCACATCCTGTATCACGTGCTGTATCCCGTGCTGTATCACGTTGTCTATACTTCGATACATTGTTACCAGCCTGTCGAATCCATTTCATTTAACGCTTACCTTATGAGTCCCGGATTATAGAGTGGAAGTATTTCCCTTCCTGTTTCTTCTCTCGTCACTTTTGTTTCGTAAACTGTTTCCTGATGGTCTTAAAAAATAAAATACAAAAACAAAACAAAACAACAGCAACAACAAACAAACGAAACAGGTTGAAAACTGTTAAATTATCTTCTTGGGCAATTATTTCACAGATCACACGTAAGCTGGTTTTTATTTCACAGAACACACCTGAGCTAGTTTTTATTACACACTACACACCTGACCCACTTTTATTTTCACTATAGCCTTGCCTAAAAATATGCCGGCCGCAACCGTGACGTCATGGATCTCAGACCTCGTCTCCAGGACGACCATCCAACATCTGTCTCAGACCACCATCCAACGCAGCAAGCGCATGCTGCTGGACACCCTGGGGGTTGGCATCCTCGGCTTCCAGACGGAGATCGCACAGATCGTGTCCAAGACGTGTGTCGGACTAGAGCAGTCGGCCACGAATGGGAAAAACAGCATGGGCGGAGCTGTGCTGTGGGGGTCAAGAAATACGAGGGCGTCACCGGCAACAGGTAATGAGGCTGTTGTTTTTGTTTTTGTTTTAAAATTTCATAACAACATAAATATAAAAATTCATTTGCAACCAGTGAAGTATCCCCCTGAAAACCATGCACAGTAACATCGCGAAAACCGCTGAAACATAGGAGCCAGAATGATCAATCAATTGATCGTGGGCCCTCAAAATATAGAAGAAGACGAAGTAATATTTAATTTGGTGATCAGTCTTAAATTTTTCTGGAACCTCTTTAAACATTTCACATCCAAAATTCTTTATTCCCAATTGTTTTACGGGTAGTGTTAAGTTTTGAATTTCAAAGCAATTGATAATTATCTTTGCTCTGTGTTAATTTTAAAAAGTTAGATTTTTTTGGAAATCGTTTATTAATGATTGTTTTGATGTTGACCAGCCGCCTTCATTAATGGGGTCAGCATCCACGCCATGGACTTTGATGACACCTGGCACCCGGCAACCCACCCCAGTGGCCCGACCCTCCCTGCTATCATCGCACTGGCGGAGTCGATGACGGGTGCAATGAGCCCATCACTGGAGGAAGTGCTGGTGGCGTACAACGTCGGCATCCAGGTCCAAGGACTGCTGCTGCGCTCATCAAACTCAGCCAAGAGCATCCCATGGAGGTAGTTTCTCTTTTTTTTGTTCCCCTCTTCCCTGTTAGCATTAATAACATGGAGGTAACATCACCTCATAATCACGGACATTAGTTACATGAAGGCAACAGAATCTCACATATACGAATGTGAAATATTATAATTGTTAAATTATCTGGGATACTTATTAAAGCATTATGGTGAAAGATCGCATACGTATATATATATATATATATATATATATATATATATATATATATATATATTCTCATATTTTCTCTTTATTTTTCACACACCAGCGTTTGTGGGTGTCTCACATATATGAATGTGAAATATTATATTTGTTAAATTATATGTGAGACTTATTAAAGCATTATAGTGAAAGATCGCATATATATATATATATATATATATATATATATATATATATATATATATATATATTCTCATATTTTCCCTTTAGGTTTCACCCACCAGCGGTTGTGGGTGTGATGGGCAGCGCCGCCGCCTGCTCTAGTCTGCTTGGGTTTGGTCCTGAGAAGAGCAGGAACGCCCTGGGCATCGCCGCATCTTTCGCCGGGGCCCCCATGGCTAACGCTGGCACCACAACAAAGCCGCTGCACGCTGGGAAAGCTGCAAGGTGGGCTCTTACTCAATGAAACCACCACCCGTCGTCGTTTTCTTTAAAAAAATAAGCTGCTCTGTTAACGATGATCTGCATCAATCTCATTTAAATCATTGGTTTTAAAATTATAATGTAAAATAACTTTTGTCACATTAATTTGAAATGCCAACATAGGACACCATTTATGGAATCAAGAAATAAATCTTCTCTATTCAAATGTCAAAAATTCACGATTATATACTACATACTATTCAAATGTAAAAAAAATTACGATTATACACTACTTAAGATTCAAATGTCAAAAATTCAACATTATACACTACTTACTATTCAAATGACATAAATTCATCATAATATACTCTTGCCATTCAAATGTGATCAGTTTACCATTAAACACTACTTACAATCAGATTCGGTCTAGAGGCGGCACTACTGGCCGACCAGGGCATCGAGGGGAACGAAAATATTCTAGATATGACGTCAGGATTTGGAGCTTTCTACGATGACTTCGATCCGGAGTCTTTGCTTGCAGGTGAGTCTTAGTGAAACCTTAGTGAAGTCTTAGTGAAACCTTACTAAAACCTTATTGAAGTCTTAGCGAAACTTTAGTGAAGTCTTAGTGAAATCTTAGTGAAGTTTTAGCGAAATCTTAATGAAGTCTTAATGAAACCTTAGTGAAATCTTAGTGAAGTTTAGCGAAAACTTAATGAAGTCTTAGTGAAACCTTAGTGAAATCTTATTACCTGAAGTAAGTCTTCTGAAACTTATTTTCTAAAATAAAAAACTTTAATTTATAGCAGAGCATAAATATGAATTAATGGCTCATCACTGTATAGTTGTAAAAAAGAAGTGCATACAATTGATCTATACATAACTGAATTTGCCATCAGATGGTTTGTCTGAAAGGGGAAACAACTGATAAATATTTGTCAATTACTTGCAAACCTTCATTAAGGTCCCTAAATTCATTATCTTTAAAATGTCTCCAACCTTTCAGTATTCTTGGACATCTATAAACGTATTTCAAAATGTTATAGAATTGATTACGGTTTTAACTGTCTGAAAACAAAGCTATTTTTTAAAAAGTCTGTATTTATTAAAATATTCCCAGGCCTTCCTCACAATTATTTATCTAGACTTATCCTCCATATCCTTCCTTCCTTCCCTTGTTTCCCCAACAGAGCACTCCCAGAACTCCGAGTTCCTGCTCCACAGCCAGGACATTGCCTTGAAACGTTTCCCCGCCCACCTTGGGATGCACTGGACCATCGATGCCGCCTTGGCTGTCCGCTCCAACATGGAGGGGCCTCTGCGAGTGGACAAGGTCAAGAGGGTCATTGTTAAGGCCCCCCAGTAAGTCTTTGGGCTATAGGTGGTTTTTGTTTTTAAACATGAGTCTTACATTGGACTATAATCTCGAATCCATATGTCAATGTTCACATGAACGTCTTTGAACTGTTTAACCTCTAACCTTTTTTATAATTAACAGCATGTTCTTCTTCAAGCTTCATCTTTCTCCAATGCCTCTATTTCCTCGTCGGTCTTTTTATTTTATATGAACATGTCAGTACACGTCACCAACAGTGATGTAGCTAGTGTTAGTGCCATCTAGGACGAGCAAATAATTTTACCCCCCCCCCTTTTTTTTTTCAACGATAAAACTTGGCAGTTTTCCGAAAAAAGATACACTTCCATTTATAAATAAAAATAGCAACCTTACACGTCACCAACTGTGCTGTAGCTAGTGTTATTGCCATCTAGGACGAGAAAATAATTTTTCCCCCCCCCCCTTTTTTTTTTCAACGATAAAACTTGGCAGTTTTCCGAAAAAAGATACACTTCCATTTATAGATAAAAGTGGCAACCGGGGCTCCTCCGCGCCCCAATTTCCTACGACACTGGTCACCAAACCTTTTAAAATTTGCGGATTTTTTTCCTGAGCATTGTCGTGATCGCTTGATTTCACGATCGAGCCTAGAAGAGATTGTAAAACAAAAAAAAAATAATAAAAAAATCCCACACTGAGTCGCCTTGACAGTGATAGAGCTATGACAGGTCCCAATATTATTGCGTGGTTCAGTAATCCCTTTTGTTGCCCATTTGCAGTTCCAAGTACATCAACCGTCCACTGCCGTCAACCATGCACGAAGCTCGCCACTCGTTCCAGTTCAACGCCTGCACCGCTCTACTGGACGGGGAGGTCACCCCCAAATCTTACGAGGACAGTTGCAGAGCGAGACGTGACCTGGTGGCCCTGCTGAACAAGACTGAGGTTCAAACCCCTGATGATAACAAGCCTTCGTTTAACGAGATGTATGTGGAAGTGCACGTCTATTTGATGGTAAGTTCTTTGACAAAACTCTTGTTATGAGAGTACGATGAATTGCAGGACAATCATTGCACATTCATTTGATGGTAAGTTTATTTTACAAAACTGGTGGTATGAGAGTACACTTCGATTTGAAATAACTGGAGAGTCTGCACAAGCAGTGACGTCGTCAACAAAGGGATATGGGTTCATTCTATTTACGGTGACACCATGTAGACCAGACGAACCAAGGTTTACCTGACTATAGTCCTATCTTACATTGAAGCCCCAGTAAACCTTTGTATTCAACCAACACTGGTGTCCACACCTGAAAACCTACTTTAGCTATAAAACGGTAGACGCCACTTTCATTGTCCTGAATTCTCTAGTGTCACGGTCGGGGACAGGACTATCACTCAATTTTGTTTTTTTTAATTCCCAAGATTTGGTCCAACAATTTCCCAAGATTTCCCAAGATCATAAAAATATATCTGAATTTTTTTTTTAAGGATCTTGGGAATTTCTAAAAAATAAAGGTGAGTTTTGGCCCTGAATGGGGTAGTGCATTCCCAAGATCTTGGGAAAATTCCACACGTATGGCAGCCGTGGTCGGGGATCGTTCAACTCTTGAGTCCCATCGTTAACGCGTGCGTTCTGTCTAATTTCAGGATGGGTCAGAGGTCAGAGGTCGCTGTGATACACCGTACGGTCACTGGAGGAACCCGCTGAGTGACGCGGACGTGGTCAACAAGTTCAGCGCCAACACCACGTCACTGGCCCAGCAGAACAAGCAGGAGATCGTGAGACTGGTCAAGTCCATGAGCAGCGGACATAAGGCGTCAGACCTGGCCAGGTTGCTGTATTCATATTAACTGGGTCGCTGGTCAGCTCGACTGCTGGTCCCAGGAGAACAATCCCACCCAGAGGTCACCACTACCACTCATGGAGTGGATGGAGGAAAATATGTCACGAAAATATTTGATTCGTGCATCTGCTCATTTTGCTTCGCATTTTTAAAAATTGCAATTTGCAAATATAACTGTATGCAATAACGCGATTTATTGCAATAGAAATCTATGTGATAATACTTAACATATTTTAATCGAAATCATATGGTAACAATTGCTTATAAGATGATCAACCCCCCATCCCCCCCCCCACCACAAAACACACACACAGACAATACTTTTTCTTTTCATTTCAATGTTTTCAAAATTAATTTTGATTATGTGCTTTTACTCGCATAATTATGATATGTTGTGTTGGCATGCTTACTTGCATAATAATTAGGATATGTTGTGTTGACATGATTAACTTGCATAATAATTAGGATATGCTGTGTTGGCTTGCTAACTTACATAATCATTATGATATATTGCATTGGTTGGCTAACTTACATGATCATTATGATATATTGCTTTGGCTTGCTAACTTACACAATCATTATGATATATAGCGTTGGCGCGCTTACTCGCAAACATCTTTGATCAACTTGCCTGGGACGCTTTCGCCTTTGACCACAGTCACGTGATGATGCTGACCATCTGCAGTTTATAATTTTAAAATGTCACTTTGATTTCTTAAATAATATCTTTAATCAGCTTTATTTACAGTAAATCTAGTTATGGCAACCCACCACAGCGCTGGGACGACGTCCCATGCTGTCATAGAACTGCATGGAAGGCTTCCAAACATTTTATGGACTTTGTATTTTATTTGAGGCAGTGAGCCCTAATTTATGATTAATTGTCAAAAGTTTATTTTTAACATTGAAAAATTACAACTTAATCTACATGTGTTTCAATATAATGTATATATACTATTTTTTTTAAAGCTATCAATGGATTTTAAAAATGGAGTTGTTTTTTTTCCTTGCTTCAACAATGTGAACGGGACTTAAATAATTGACGCGATAGTTCTCAGTGTGGATGACATTCGGCTCTAAGTGTGGATGACATTCGGCTCTAAGTGTGGATGACATTTGGATTTAATTGTGGATGATATTTGGCTCTAAGTGTGGATGACATTTGGCTCTAAGTGTGGATGACATTTGGCTCTAAGGTTGGATGATATTTGGCTCTAAGTGTGGATGACATTTGGCTCTAAGTGTGGATGACATTTGGATTTAATTGTGGATGATATTTGGCTCTAAGTGTGGATGACATTTGGATTTAATTGTGGATGATATTTGGCTCTAAGTGTGGATGACATTTGGCTCTAAGTGTGGATGACATTTGGCTCTAAGGTTGGATGACATTTGGCTTTAAGTGTGGGTGACATTTGACTCTAGGTGTTGATGTTAATTACCTCTAAGAAATGGCTCAAAGTGTGAATAACATTTGGCTCTAAAAGTGAATGGCATTTGGCTCTAAAAGTGAATACATTTGGCTCTAAAAGTGGATGCTCGTCTGTTGATCGGCAGATGTGTTTGTTTGGATTGTTGGATTCTGTACTTTGTTTAATTCATGGCCTAATGTCATGTATTACTGGTGATGTTGTGATGCATTTTTGTGGTGTATCTTTGTGGTGATGTTACTGTGGTGTGAGGCGTATGCGTGGTCCAACTGACGCGTCCAAACGTAATGTGTTAACTGTTAAGCGTGGGTTTGACTGATTCCTCCACTACCGTACTTGTAGCGGTAAAGTAGTGTCTGTTTATTGCAGAGTCAGCGCGTGTTTGAATGCGTTTCCCTTACCGTACTTGTAGCTATAAATGTACTGTCTATTTCAGTGAATGTTTTGAGCTGAAGTTTGAAGCTGAAGTATAGCACCCACAGTGCTGTCTTAAGTACTCTTCTGGTGGTTGTGTTTGATATTCTGACTCCAGCAGACAAAGTCACAGTAACATTGAGTTGAATCCATTTCTGTTGGGTTAACTAATATTTGGATTTGTGTGCAGAATGAGCTCTTCCTTCTGAAGGTCAAATTCTTTGTATTAAATGGCGGTTTAAATATCCGTCTAATATGTGTGGCAGGTGTGTACCACGGCTGTACCACGGCTGTATCATGGCTGTACCACGGCTGTACCACGGCTGTACCACGGCTGTATCACGGCTGTACCACGGCTGTATCACGGCTGCACCCTGGCTGTATCATGGCTGTATTATGGCTGTATAATGACTGTATCATGGCTGTATCATGGCTGTATCATGGCTGTATCATAAGCCGTATCATGACTTATGACTCATCATGGCTGTAACACTATAAAAACGACTTGTAAAACGACTGTTTTTTTTAAACTGTATCATAACAATTATGGTTGTATCATTATTGTAACAAGACTGTTTCATGATTGTATCTTGTTTGCAACAAGTCTTTATCATGAGTTTATCTTGACTGTATAACGACTGTATCATGAGAGTAACATGATATTCCATGCTCAGGGAGAGGCGTAATTGATGTATTAACCATTTGTGCACACTTTGTTTTTTACGTGAGAAATATAATAAAGAACTGATGAAAATAAATGTCGATTTTGTGTATTTATCCAATACCCAATCTAAAAGTGCCCAACTTTAATCTAACTTTGTAGGAACACGAATATTATATTTAATATTTAAATACCCCTAAAAATTGTTTCTATTATTCTCTAAATTACAGTTACATAACAAGGAAGATACATTTTAAAAATTCATTAATCATTTAGATTAAGATTAAGTGATTTTTTAATTTATTTTCCATGTTGTTAAATCGAGATGTAAGACTAAACGAATTTTTTTTTTATTATTTTTTTTTTTTTAAGTTTACTGCTAAAAAAAGGAATTTCAAGCACAATATGTCACAGGCTCATCTTTCTAACAAAATTCGCATACGCGTGTTGAATTTGTCAAAAATTGTGACATTTAGGAACATAAAATATGAACTTAATAGAAGTAAGACATGAACATTTTGAAAATAGTTTTATTTTCATTCGTCAACATAAGGCGAAAATAGGCAGATTTCTCGGACAAAGGGAAAAAAAGTTTGATATTTTTTTTTAAAATAGCATTTTTGTTGTTAGTCTTAACAAGTCTACCAACGTCCAGGTCAACTTCATGATTGATCAATATTTTCTCCAGATCAATAACAATGCCATTATCAATCACTATTTCAATATCAAAATTAATATCTTCACATATTATAAACCATATAAATAATACATATTTAAATACACAAAACAAACATTCAATTGTAGTTAACACAATCAAGCTGAAAGAAATTAACAAAATTATAAATGTGTGTTGTTTTAGAGACGTGTGTAGTGTGTTAGGGAGACGTGTGTAGTGTTTGAGAAATGTGCGTAGCGTTTGAGAGATGTGTGTAGTGTTTGAGAGATGTGTGTAGTGTTTCAGAGACGTGTGTGTGCTATTTTACAGAAGTGTGTAGTGTTTTAGAGACGTGTGTAGTGTTTTAGAGACGTGTGTGTATTATTTTAGAGTCTGGCGTGTTATTTTAAAGTCCTGTGTGCAATTCTCCGGGCGCGTGTATTGTTTTTAAAGACGTGTGTGTTATTTAAGAAACGTGTGTGCTATGCTAGCAGTGTTTACCATTCAAACAAACTGGACCCGGGGGGCCACAGATGAGTCAGGGGTGGGTGGTGTCATTAGAGATGGGTGCTGTTTAGAAAAGAAATCAGAATCCCTGGAATCATAATCGACAGGTGGCTGACTGAGTCCAACAAACAGGTCAGTAGTGGACACACGGTTCTGGCCGAACTGACGCATCTTAGAACTCGTATTCGCCTCGTCGCTGAAACGCTTAAGTCCGGCGAAGTGGCCAGTGTGTAGCGATTTCTCCTCAAATTGCGGTTTAGATTCGTCTTGACATCCTTTAAGTCGGACTGACCTTTGAGGCAGCTCTTGGGCAAATTTGTGGCCGCTCAAGCTGAAGGTAGATTTGTATCTAAATAGTTTAGGATTGCCGTTTGATTCCTCAGATTTGCCGTTCATTGTCTTACATTCTTTGTGATGGCTTGTGAACAATGCGGCCGATGATTGATCTACACCTTCAACTTGATGCTTACAATTCTCATCGCCATATTTCCGACCTCTTGCAACTGCTTGTCTGCCTTCATCTATATGTTTTGCATCAAGAAATTCGATGTCATGACGTTTTTCTTGGTGTTTTACCTTGAATGGCCTACTTTCTCTGTAATCCAAATTCTCCGCGCAGGAGCTCGATGGAGCGTGGGAGCTCAGGGGAGCGTGGGAGCTCAGTGGAGCGTGGGAGTTCAGTAGAGCGTGGGAGCTCAGTGGAGCGTAGGAGCTCGGTGGAGCGTGGGAGCTCAGTGGAGCGTGGGAGCTCAGTGGAGCGTGGGAGCTCAGTGGAGCGTGGGAGCTCAGTGGAGCGTGGGAGCTCGGTGGGGCGTAGAAACCAATTGCTAAATCATTTACGTCCTCAGGGCTGTAACACAACTCTCTAACCCAAGAGCCGCTACAGTCGTGAGTGGTGCACGGTAGTGTACCACCTGGTTCATGATCAAACAGTTCATCTTGATTCTTTGATTTCACTTCTGCATGATGACTAATGGCGTAATCACGATATCTGGTGATGGTACGTTCCATAGAGTTCCCATCTAAACCCCAGCTGATAACGCCATTCAGCACATTGTTATTATTCTTGTCCTCGGGCGTTTTGGAGTTCAGATGTTTCCATTCATTGTAACTGATGTCCTGTCTGGGAATCTCAGGAGGCTTCCGTTTCGTTCCGGGTTCTGTTGCCGTGTCAGTGCAGCCATGACAAGACACGGACGGGGAAGACATCTGGAAATTATCGTTCACACAGCCACGGAACGCGTCGCCTTGATCCGTCAACGTTAACTCCCCATCTTTCTCACGCCTTCGAGCAGTTACCGGAAGACAGGCGTTGAATAAGGGGTCATCGTCCGAGTCAACCGACTCCTTGTTGGTGTGGAGCCCGTCCTCGCTGTCCGTGTAAACGCTGTTCACAGTGCCGCCTCGTCCTTGAAACTTGCCCGGGGATGGGTTGATCACCAGCTTGTTTTTACCGTTGGACTTGATGAACCCGAACTCTTTTAGGCGTTCCTCCACAGAGACCCGACCCCGGGACAACAGGTCCAGCGAAAAACGTTTTCTTTTCTTCGTGTCGTTTTGTGGCGCAATCAAAGGTGATGTCGACCTGTTTTCAGCAGAGTTCTGCTCCACTCCGGGGGACGTCCATGTGCTCTTATTGTTATAACCTGTACCGTGTCCGGCACGTGGGGATGACTCGTCACTGTGGGTGAATGGGTTGATTGCGTCGTCACTGCCGACAGAGCGGTTGGTGGAAACAAAGCTACCCGCAGGGGATGGTCGGAGGCTACCTGCACCGGATAGATTGAGGCTACCCGCAGTGGATGGATGTGCAGCGCTAAGGACTTCGGTGGACTGGCTGCTGCTGCCGACGTCAGGACGAAGTGATGTGTCATCTGTGATGTCATTCACTTCTACTTGAATGACGGCATCAGTGACTGAACTGTCGGTGTGTGACATGTCAAAGGGGTAGCTCGCAACTGGTTGTGCTTGAAACCCAGATCTACTGGCATGGAATCTGGAAATTTAAAATAATAAAAAAGTTTTTCAAAGCTAAATTTAAAAAATATATTTTAGTGTTTTAATGTCAACTGCCATCTGTAATTTATCTTGTATTATGCTGTAATGAATGTAATGGTTTTAGTAAAGCAGTAATTAGGGGCTGTCCCTAAATACATCACGCTCCAGAGATATATTTTTGGGGGGGTTGGGGGGGGGGTTCTAAGAAAGTGTGATATTAACGTACTCTAAAGCCTTCGAATGGGGCGTGCAATTCATGCGGCTGGCGGACGGGGGAGGGAATTGGTGCCTCAGCAGCTATTTTAAAGGTCGGAAGTTGGGATATAGGAAAAAAATTAAACTGTTAACTTTGAATTCATGGGTTAAAAAAACGAAAAGTGTCAGTGAGTCTCCAAAAGTGATGTGAGGAGTCTAATAAAAACCAAAGGTCGTGTGTAGCTAAATTCTGTTAATAGTGGGGTAGTTGTAATAGAGTTTTCCCAAAAATTCTAAAAATTCGTGTTTACATTTGACACGTGGATACATTTACGGCCTAAGGGGCTAATACCTCGCTAGGGAAATTTAAAGTAAACAAATGACCCCAAACAATCAAACTCATGAATCATTATGAAATCTTAAGCGTTCAAAATCATTTATAGAACGTATTGACTTGAACAACATTGACAGAAGGTATTGACTTGCACAGCATTGAGAGAAGGTATTGACTTCAACATCTAGAGAAAGTAATGAATTGAACAACATCTATAGAAATTATTGACTTGAACAATATCTATAGAAGGTAGTGATTTAAACAACATATATAGTTGTTAATTGTATTATTGTTGGATTAAAAAATGACAATAGTTTTCTAAGAATTTTTTTTTTCACTGGCCTCGTCTGCACGATTATCGTCATCATAAAATACTAATATGTCAACGGTGTCATTATCTGACAAGTCTGTCTCTATAAACAGAATGTGTACTAGTTTAAACCAACAAGGCCATGATTTAATAAAGATTCAGCTGTTTACCTGGAAATACTGCTGGGAAGACTCAGCTCGCTGCTGTCCAGTGAGCAGTCTGCGACATTCTGATCAGCGTGGTCATGGCTGCGCTCTGACTGACCTGACATCTGTGACGAGTGGTCGTTCAGCCTGGATACCGACGTGACGTCAAGACTGCAGGCGTCATGAGGAGTTTGGTGGCGGAGCAAATCTTGCCCCAGTTCAGAATGATACAACTCAATGTAGCCTTCATATTGACCTTGGCCCTCATATTGACCTTGGCCTTCGAATTGACCCCGGTCTTCATCAAACGGGGAAGGGGACTGAAATAAATGGTTTGCCGTTTCTGTGTCGCCGTAAAACAGCTGTCTCTCCAGGCGACTTCTGTCACCTATAACATGCCCCATGTCATCCTCTTCTGAACTGGCATAGTCGGCTTGAGCTAGATTGGGCCTTGCATAGCAAGGTGTGCTTGAAATAGACTCCAACCCTTCGTCAAGATGGGAGCCTCTCTTTGAAATAGTGGATGGCCAATCGGCAATTTGTAAACTACGGCCAATCGATAGTATGTCAGCATCCGGGGCGTGTGCAATGCAACCACCTCTCCATGGTGAGTCTGACACCTGATGGAGCTCGACTCTGTTAGTTAAATGAAGTTTGAAATCTTGTTGCCTATGTGTATCATGGACATAGCCGGTGTGGGACTCGGTTGTCTCTAGTTCTTTCTTGCGGTACGCGCCTGGCGGTTTCTGTGAGGTAGAAGATCGTTTCAACTGAGCATCGTCCGTTTCATCGCTGCCATCAGATTCGCTTTGATCCGACGCTATCCACACAAGTTTATGTTGTGCCACACAGCCCCCCAACCCTCCACTGATCGCCTCCTCCAGGCTGTCTTCACTGATAGACAAACTGCTATTGAGCTCGGAAGTCTGAAAAAATGTTGATCGCCTCTGAGTTTTTTCCTCGTGAAAACTCTCATTCTCCTGATGCACGTCTCGGCCACACCTCTCTGGACTACTTCTTCTTGTTGACATTTCGGAACGAGACCTCAGAAGTTTACTGAAAATTGTTGAACTCTGAGGCGGCTCAGGGTCGGTGAGAGTCCCCAAGGAACGGACAGATCCTTTTGACACACCTGAAGCCCTGGTCATGGCCAGACACGCGCCATCAGTGGTCAGATATGTCCTGACAAACTCACCGGGCAGGGCAGATATTGCCTGGTTGGTGCTGTACCTTGAGTTTGGGGCTAATCGGTTGATAGAGGATAATTCAGTGTTGTCCGTGACGTTGGGGGTGTCAGTGTACCAAAAAAATAGAAGGAGGACTCCGAGGATGGAGCCCACGGTGATGAAGTACACAAGAGGGGCGAGGATGACCCACAATACCCCAGCAGAGTTGTCTAGGGCGATGAGATCAGAAGGTCTTGGCCTAAGCTTTACTTCACTCAGATTCTTTAGCAGTTTTGTGAAATATTCGTGTGCCGTCATGTTGAGGAGGTCTTCCAAGCGCATCGCCATGTCATCCAGTTCAGAGCGTCCATACCTGGCCATTTTCTGATACATGGAATAGAGAGAATTATTATTTGAATAAATAGGTTGTAAAAGGGCAAACATGTTGTATGGGATATGTCCAAATTTGTGTAAAACAGAGTAGCTTGCCCGTAGATTAAACGAAACATTGTTTCACGGGGTCTACAGCCGTTTAATTAATAAAGCCGACAGAAGGCATTAGCCGAAAGAATGAATTAGCCGAAAGAAAAAATTGGCCGAAAGAAGGAATTGGCCAAAAGAAGACAATTGGTTGAAAGAAGGCATTGGTTGAAAGAAGGCATTGATCGTAAGAAGGCATTGGTCGAAAGAAGGCATTGGTCGAAAGAAGGCATTGGTTGAAAGAAGGCATTGGCCTAAAGAAGGTACTGGTCAAAAGAAGGCATGACCGAAAGAAGGCAGTGGCCGAAAGAAGGCATTGGTCGATAAATGCAGCGGTTGAAAGAAGGCATTGGCCGAAAGAAGGCATTGGTTGAAAGAAGGCATTGGTCTAAAAGAAGGTCTTTGGCGAAAGAAGGCATTGGCGAAAAAAGGCATGAGCCGAAGGAAGGCATTATCCAAAATGTCTAAATTTGTATGGTGTCCTAAAATTAAAGATTGTTAAACTGTTACAGGCACACAAATTTTGTTTGTGACTTAATCTATTTTTAGACTGCACTGGGCCACTTCCCTCTAAAGGTATTTCAAATAAAATGATACAAAACTGTAGTGCAATACTTTTGTAACGGGCCCCAATAAGCTCAATCTGATCAATGTTTACAAGGTCAAATCATGAGACTTGAGATAATTATAACTAAAGTATTGAATAACATTATGATCAAGCTAAACTAAAGCCTGCCTCTTCAAAATGAAGTGAACTTCTTCAATTGTTACAGTGACATTACATACATTTTTTTAATGGCATAGCGACCATTAGAATGAAATAATGTTAAAATTAAATCAATTCACTTGATCAGCTTTTAACTCATTATAAGAGTGTTGGACTGCGATAAAGCTTTCAAGCAGATTAACTAGACAAAATTTAATTTAAAAAAATAATATAGGCTCAGCTTTAATAATTATTGCATTGAATACAAATGTAAAAGTTTCGGCAAAATGCCTTCATCAGTACAATAAACAAAAACCACAAAATTTCATAGTAGCAGTCAGGATTGAATTTAATTAAGGAATTATAATGTGTGTTGGACAGCGATAAAGCGTTCAAGTGGATTAATTGGATCAGCTCTTACACTATAAACTTACTTAACTGCATTCGATACGAGCGAGTGCTTTCAGATTAGCGTCAAAAAACTTTGACCGTATCATTTAAATCAAATGTCTGAAGTAACAAGACCAGTCAAAGTATCCTACTTTCGGGAATAACAGTACACGGTCGGAGACATTGTTACTACGAATACTACACACACGCACAACATCGTAATTCCTACACACACACAATGAAGACGGGAAATGCTGTTGCTGACCACAACTCACATACAGCACGACTAGCCCCAGACAAACCCATGATGTATCAACGACACCTGCCAGCAGCTCGTACCTTAACACACCGTGAGAAGGCGTCTCTTTGTTGGATACTACTGATACTCTTATGACATACTGATTACTATCAACTTTGACAATTTAGTGAGGACACTATACTACTGATACTCTTATGACATACTGATTACTATCAACTTTGACAATTTAGTGAGGACACTATACTACTGACACTCTTATGACATACCAATTACTATCAACGTTGACAATTTAGTGAGGACACTATACTACTGATACTATTTTGACATACCAATTACTATCAACGTTGACAATTTAGTGATGACACTATACTACTGATACTCTTATGACATACCGATTACTATCAACGTTGACAATTTAGTGAGGACACTATACTACTGATACTCTTATGATATACCGATTACTATCAACGTTGACAATTTAGTGAGGACACTATACTACTGATACTCTTATGACATACCGATTACTATCAACGTTGACAATTTAGTGAGGACACTATACTACTGATACTCTTATGACATACCTATTACTATCAACGTTGACAATTTAGTGAGGACACTATACTACTGATACTCTTGTGACATACCAATTACTATCAACGTTGACAATTTAGTGAGGACACTATACTACTGATACTCTTATGACATACCGATTACTATCAACGTTGACAATTTAGTGAGGACACTATACTACTGACACTCTTATGACATACCAATTACTATCAACTTTGACAATTTAGTGAGGACACTATACTACTGATACTATTTTGACATACCAATTACCATCAACTTTGACAATGTATTGAGGGCAGTATACTACTGATACTCTTATAATCAACTAATTGAGATCAATTTCGATGATGTCGTGAGATTCAGGCACAGGGGGGGGGCGTCATGTCAGTCATTTTTATTGGGGGTGGGGGACGGGGCCAAAAACCAAAACTTGATCGGCTTGTTAAGGTGTTTATTACTGGAGGCGCATCAGTAAATAGCAATTAAATTAAAACCTGCAAATTAGGGGGGGGAGGGGGGGGAACGGGGGGAGGGGAGGGAATGCCCTTCCTTACCGAAATGACGTTCCCCTTCACTCAGTGTGTTGGAAAACTGTATATTTAAAAAGAGCAAGTATAATAAAACAATCGAAAGGGAGACAACCTAACTAATATTTCTATTGCTTCGACAGCATCAGCTCAGCGTCCATCAATTATAAAGGGAAATAAACCTTTTTTTTTAATGTTGCAACATAAATCTTTTATTACTGGTCCTTATTTTAGACTTTTAAAAAATAAAAAATTAATAATAGAGATCAGGGGTCTCAAACTCAAATCATCCGGGGGCCGCAGGAGATAGAGTTTGAGTGAGACTGGGCCGCATCTAGTATTCCACAAAAGAAGCAATTATAAATTCCTTAATGTACAACTGTTACAATCTGCTCAATCCTTATAAATAACAAATAAAAACAGTGAGGGTTCTCAAGAACTAGGGTTCATTTTCTTCCTCTTCCTCCTACACATTGTTGCCAGAGATATGGCAGTGCTTCTTCTTACACACCTGAGCAACTTTGGCTTGAGTGAGGAAGCAACTGAGACCCTCAGTATTGCTTGAAGATGCTCATCAGTAAGTTTGGCCCTGAACTTCGACTTGTTAAAGTGCATAGTGGAAAAGAGATTTTCACACAGATAGGTACTCCCGCTTGAACAACCTGGAAAACTCAGGGAAGATGGAGGGCAATGCTCTCATAAATTGTCTTTGCTTGTCGGTTATTCTATTCAACTCCCTAGTATTGCACTGAAGATCAAAAAGCTTTATTTAAAGCACACAAAAAAAAAAAAAAAAGAGGATGGGCATCTTCCACATTAAAGAAGAAAGGGTCAGAAAAAAGCTGAAAAGTGGTGGTGTGTGTTTTTTTAAGTATAAAAATATAGTGGAAAAGAGATTTTCACACAGATAGGTACTCCCTCTTGAACAACCTGGAAAACTCAGGGAAGATGGAGGGCAATGCTCTCATAAATTTTCTTTGCTTGTCGGTTATTCTATTCAACTCCCTAGTATTGCACTGAAAATCAAAAAGCTTTATTTAAAGCAAACAAAAAAAAAAAAAAAGGTGGTGGGGCATCTTCCACATTAAAGGAGAAAGGGTCAGCAAAAAGCTGAAAAGTGGCTGTGTGTGTTTTTTTAAGTCTAAAAACATGCGATCAAATTCTTCCTGTAGCTGTGGCATCAATATACTTACTACTTAAGTTACTTATGAATGGTGTGTCCGAGTCCATGAGTACTTGGCATGTTTGGAATTAGCAGAGGTTTCTCTAAGAACCATAACACAAGTTTTATTTCAGAATGCCCTGAAATTGGCAACACACTGACACGCTAGTCCTGTTATTGTAGCTTCTTATTGAGTACATTCAGCTCTTGTCAACAAGAAGAGCCAAGTCCATGAGCCACTTAGGATCACTTAGTACAGGAACAACCACCTCGTCCTTCTCCTTGAATGCTTTGAAGGCTAAACGTGTTCAAGTTCAACCAGTATCCAGGAGCGGGGCAATATTTATGATTTATTGATGCGAAGGAATATGCTGTTGTAGAGAGAATTAATTTTGATTTTTTTATCGTAGAACAGTCTTTTTCAATAACCCTATTTTGAAAGTGACCATGCTGATAGGCTCGGGATTTCCCTCACTCGCAATTATTAGCGGCAATTTTAATAGGGATTCTTTGATATTGGGTCACATTGCTGCGATTTACACAACAATGGTGGTGCCTTACCCACCAACTGACTTTTTAATTTTTTTTCTAAAACCACACTTTGGTAAAGTTTGTCTCATAAAATAAAAACTTTTAGTCGATTTTAAAACGGGTTTTACCATTATAATCAACGTCCAAATCTATACAAAAATAATAAAAATCAGAATTCGACTAGTCGGTGAGATTCGTTTGAAACCGTCGCGGATTGTCACATTATAGAGATGAGAATGGGGAAAACTTGCGGGCCGTATTAAAACTAAACTTTGCTGTCGGGTGGGGGGCCTCAAAATATCGTCATACGGGCCGCTAATGGCCCGCGGGCCGCGAGTTTGAGACCTCTGATATAGTTAGATGATAAAAACAATTTTTTAAAAAAATGCATTTTATTGTTTAAACTGACTAAACCAAAGAAATACTTTGAAAACCATCGTTTATTTCAATTTATTAAATGTTTAACAGTCAATTTAAAAAAAAAATTACAATCAAAGAACAGTGATGATTTTATAAAGGTCCCAGGAATTTCAATCGTTTAGGAATTTTAACACTATTCTAAAGGATACGGCTTAATATGGGGGGGGGGGGTGGGTAGTTCCTACAACAGGTCCAGGAGTCTTGAAAATAATACCCTTTCCAAGATTTAAAAAGAGTTAACTTCTCATTGTCTTTAATCTATACCGATTTGTAAACAATAGGTCTAAATATAGTCCTACACACTACCTGCCGGCCTTTATACAATAATCCGTAACAATCCTACAGACAGCCCTACACCATACCTATGGCACATTTTTAAAAATTAATATAATAGTCATCTCCTCCTACAGATTAAAAACCAACTAATTGTCCAGAGCTCAGACGTTAAGCAAGAAGGTCGCTGCGTCACACCCTTTTTCCCCACTCATTACAATTAATATAAAACATGTTAGGTTTTGGGGAAATGTGATGATTTTGGAGAGGAAGCAGGACGCACCACAAGCAATATATATTATATAAGATATCTCAAGAAAGCAAACAACCATATCCGATAGGCCATCGCACGTTGGAGTCATTCATCAATTTACACCAACCTTAATAACGTCAGATGTAAAGGTTTTTGAAGTCAATTTTTTTAGCCAAATGTGTTAGCTGTTAAGATGAAGTATGTCATTATGATAATGTTAACATGAAAGCTTTGTTAACTGTGTATCCTTTTCGGCCATGAAGGGTTTTATGTGTCTGTTTAATCTGTTATACGTGTATTATAAATAATGCTTTTAAAGCAATGATCATTTTTTCCTAAATCTGTGTTTAAATATCTACCTAATATCATAGTCTCTCTTTAGCTTCTAAACATCTCGGTGTGATTTCGACGCTTAAAAGTATTCTTTTTTTTAAAAACCAAGAACCAGTTTACGCGTCATTTTTTTTTACATGTTTTCNTTTTTTGTGTTTTTTTTTTTGTTTTTTTTTTTTTTTTTCCTCTTTTATTTTTATTTTTATTTTTTTTGGGGTGTGAAAATTTCCTTGTCTTATCATCAGCTTACCTGAAGTCACAACATCAACATGTTACACGTTGTTACCTTCCCTGACTTCCTGTTTGTCTGACAAAAAAAAAACACCCACAAAATATTAGAGCCCAACTTTGTTTAATGCGTATCTGGTTAAAGCTGAAGGATTTGTCATCCATGCATGAATCGGTTGCCCGAACGCCTGCCTGGTTAAGGCTGAAGGATTTGTCATCCATGCATGAATCGGTTGCCCGAACGCCTGCCTGGCTAAAGCTGAAGGATTTGTCATCCATGTATGGATCGGTTGCCCGAATGCCTGCCTGGTTAAAGCTGAAGGATTTGTCATCCATGTATGGATCGGTTGCCCGAACGCCTGCCTGGTTAAAGCTTAAGGATGTGTCATCCATGCATGGATCGGTTGCCCGAACGCCTGCCTGGTTAAAGCTTAAGGATTTATCATCCATGCATGGATCGGTTGCCCGAACGCCTGCCTGGTTAAAGCTTTGTTTGTTTGTTTTTATCCGAAAGACTGATCTGATGGAAAGTATTCATTATGACACGTTAAAAGTCAGACTTACAAGTTCAAAGCAAAGAAACAAAAAAAACCTTTTTATCCAACCTGTTAAAGTTCTTACACGCTAACCAAGGGACATCCAGGGCACTGGGCACTGCCCCCCCCCCAATGTATAGATCATTGACTTTTATTTAGATCACGATTTTATTTAGATTGATTGATTGATTTTGATATTAATATCGCGCTGGTATCCATGCCACTTTAGCATGCTGACTGCGCTTTGGTTTTTTGAAATCTATTTAAACAAAAAAGTTTTTAAATGTTTCTTAAATGATTTTTTATCATTTTCAATTCCCCTCAAAGATTGAGGCAAACTGTTCCATAATTTTGACGCTATCGCTTCAAAAGAGCGCACTCCGTAAGACTTTTTTCTGTGTTCATTCATACTAGGAACTCTCAGTAAGTACTGTGTTGAAGACCCCAGGCTCTTCAAGGATACATGTTTATAAATCAGTTCTTGGAGATATTCCGGCGACGAGCAATCTAATGCATCTGTACGCCAGGGACAGAATTTTGTAGTTAATGCGCTCACTCGCAGGAACCCAATGGAGATCTCGTATAACTGGGGTCATGTGGTCAGATTTCTTCATCTGCGATACAATGCGTGCTGCAGTATTTTGTATCTTTTGGAGTCTCTGAATTTGGTTCTGAGGTAAAACCCACTAACAACTGCTACAGTAATCTAATCTTGACTGGATTAGAGTTACCGCTACAGCATTGGCTGTTCTCCTATTGAGTTGAGGACGCAGCTAACCCAGGGCACGCAGATGACAAAAGCATGCCTTGACCACAGAACTTGAATGAGGAATCATCCTAAGTTTGCAATATATCAACATCATCCGGAAGGCTACAGTTAATAGTCATGCACTCTCGTCCTATCTCAAACCTGATCTTAATTAACCCTGCTTAATTGCACTTAACCCAACACATTTATCTCACCATACTAAATGTTTCTTTAAGTTTCCTTATGTTAAATAAAGTCCATTTAATGGATCAATATTTAATAGGAAAATAAAACACTCTTAGTGATGGGATTTCTTTCATTTCTGCCACTACATTCAGTTTCAATGTGTGTCTACATTCAGTTTCAATGTGTGTCTACATTTAGTTTCAATGTGTGTCTACATTCAGGTTCAATCTGTGTCTACATACAATTTCAATCTGTTTCTACATTCAGTTTCAATGTGTGTCTACATTCAGTTTCAATTTGTAACTACATACAGTTTCAATGTGTGTCTACATTTAGTTTCAATGTGTGTCTACATACAGTTTCAATGTGTGTCTACATTCAGTTTCAATGTGTGACTACATTTAGTTTCAATGTGTGTCTACATTCAGCTTCAATCTGTGTCTACATACAGTTTCAATCTGTTTCTACATTCAGTTTCAATGTGTGTCTACATTCAGTTTCAATTTGTAACTACATACAGTTTCAATGTGTGTCTACATTTAGTTTCAATGTGTGTCTACATACAGTTTCAATGTGTGTCTACATTCAGTTTCAATGTGTGACTACATTTAGTTTCAATGTGTGTCTACATTCAGCTTCAATCTGTGTCTACATACAGTTTCAATCTGTTTCTACATTCAGTTTCAATGTGTGTCTACATTCAGTTTCAATTTGTAACTACATACAGTTTCAATGTGTGTCTACATTCAGTTTCAATTTGTAACTACATACAGTTTCAATGTGTGTCTACATTTAGTTTCAATGTGTGTCTACATTCAGTATCAATGTGTGTCTACATTCGGTTTCAATGTGTGTCTACATTCAGTATCAATGTGTGTCTACATTCAGTTTCAATGTGTGTCTACATTCAGTTTCAATTTGTAACTACATACAGTTTCAATGTGTGTCTACATTTAGTTTCAATGTGTGTCTACATACAGTTTCAATGTGTGTCTACATTCAGTTTCAATGTGTGACTACATTTAGTTTCAATGTGTGTCTACATTCAGCTTCAATCTGTGTCTACATACAGTTTCAATCTGTTTCTACATTCAGTTTCAATGTGTGTCTACATTCAGTTTCAATTTGTAACTACATACAGTTTCAATGTGTGTCTACATTTAGTTTCAATGTGTGTCTACATTCAGTATCAATGTGTGTCTACATTCGGTTTCAATGTGTGTCTACATTTAGTTTCAATGTGTGTCTACATTCAGTTTCAGTATGTGTCTACATTCAGGTTCAATATGTGTCTGCATAAAGTTTCAATCTGTGTCTACATTCAGTTTCAATGTGTGTCTACATTCAGTTTCAATGTATGACTATATACAGTTTCAATTTGTGTCTACATTTAGTTTCAATGTGTGTCTACATACAGTTTCAATGTGTGTCTACATTCAGTTTCAATGTGTGTCTACATTTAGTTTCAATGTGTGTCTACATTCAGTTTCAATGTGTGTCTACATTCAGTTTCAATGTGTGTCTACATTCAGTTTCAATGTGTGTCTACTTACATTTTCAATGTATATCTACATTCAGTTCAATCTGAGTCTACATTCAGTTTCAATGTGTGTCTACATTCAGCTTCAATGTTGTCTACATTTAGGATCAATCTGTGTCTACATACAGTTTCAATTTGTGTCTACATACAGTTTCAATGTGTGTCTACTTACATTTTCAATGTGTGTTTACATTCAGTTCAATCTGATTTTACATTCAGTTTCAATGTGTGTCTACATTCAGTTTCCTTATGTGTCTACATTCAGTATCAGTGTGTGTCTACATTCAGTTTTAGTGTGTGTCTACATTCAGTTTCAGTGTGTGTCTAAATTCAGTTTCAGTGTGTGTCTACATTCAGCTTCAAAATGTGTCAACACTCAGTTTCATTCTGTTTCTACATGCAAATACACAATTTTATTAAGAACCATTCTTCCCTCTCATGGTAATCTTTAAATAATATATATATTAATAATTGACATGTATGTTATATGGCCTAAGAAAGATAATTTCAAATGTTGAACTTAGGACCATTGGGGGTAGCCTTCACCATTGGATAGGTATCACCATTGGATGAGGTATCACCATTGGAGTAGGTATCACGATTTACGGAGGTATTACCATTGGAGGAGGTATCACCATTGGAGTAGGTATCACGATTTACGGAGGTATTACCATTGGAGGAGGTATCACCATTGGAGGAGGTATCACCATTTGAGTAGGTATCAATATTGGCGTAGGTATCACAATTGGTTTAGTATCACCATTGGAGTAGGTATCACCATTGGAGAAGGTATCACCAATGGAAATGGTATCACTATTAGAGTAGGTATCATCATTGGAGAAGGTATCACCATTGGAAAAGGTATCACAATTGGAGTAGGTATCACCATTGGAGTAGATATCATCAATGAAGTAGGTATCATCATTGGAGAAGGTATCATAATTGGAGTAGGTATCACCATTGGAGTAGGTATCACCATTGGAGTAGGTATCAACATTGGAGTTGGTATCACCATTTGCGCTATTAATTTATAAAAAAAAATCTTTTTTCCAAAATCGCTGAGCAGCTAAGTAATGGGAATTTTATTAGCGTCATGAGAAGATGATTGACTTTAAAATATTGGTCATCTCTTGTCTATCTCTTTGCAGAACGGGCTGGAGGGCACATATTTTAGCCTGAATATTGTGCCCAGGCCTCGTAATAATAATATCTCCATTTTACACTTGATGTTATTGATACTCTTTGCGCAATACACGCATAAACTCAAAATAGTACTCATATTTATATATATATATATATATATATATATATATATATATATATATATATATATATATATGGCATCCTTCCGTCTTCGCGAGACGATTGAGTAGCTATTTAGTCCTAAACTTCAACGAGTGGCTCACTAGGCCAATCCTAGAATTACAATCTCGACTGCATTTCTCGCAGGAGAATATTGATTCCTTACACGATTTTGACTTCCGTAGTGTTCTTTTTGTATCAAGGGCCTCTAATAGAATATCTTCTGTCTTTTTTGCTCCTCCGTACATGGCTGTTCGCCAGCTGGAACGTTGTTCGGCAATGAGCTCCCATTCGTTGTTTTCAATATTGGCTTCCTTCATGCTTCGTTTGCAAAGTCCATAAATCTGAGGCGTGACCGTCCGATAAGTCTTTTCCTTTCTGCCAACTCTCCATACAGCAGTATCTTTGGGATACGGCCTTCCCCCATTCTCCGTACATGACCTAATCAGCGAAGACGCCCCTTACTAAGAGCGGAGAATATGCTAAACATGTGTGCACGTTCCAAGACCTCCGTGTTAGGCACCTTGTCCTGTCATCGAATGCGTAAAATGTGACGCAGACATCTTTGATGGAAGCTGTTGAGTTTCCGCTCCTGACTGGTATATGTGGTCCATACTTCGCTGCCATACAGGAGCGTACTAAGCACACATGCCTGATAGACACTTATTTTTGTTTTATCGGTTAGATTGAGATTATTCCACACCCGCTTATTCATTTTAGCCATGTTTGCTGTTGCTTTAGCGATCCTGATATTTTTCTCTTCATCAACGGAGAGAGAACTAGAAATATTGGATCCCAGGTATGTGAAATACTTAACAACCGAAAAATTATTGCCCTCAATAGATATGATTGGAGGGGGCGGTGCTTCTTGCAACATTACATGTGTTTTCTGTAGACTAATCGAAACTCCATACTCTTTACAAGCGTGTGATATATGATTAACCAGCCCCTGAAGACCTTCTTCAGTGTGAGATGTTAAGGCGGCATCGTCAGTGAACAGCAGTTCACGAATCAGCATCTTTTTTACTTTGGTCTTTGCATGAAGTCGGGCAACATTGAACAGCCTATCGTCCGATTTTGTATGGACGTACCCTCCATCTTCACAGACCCTAAATGCAAATTGAAGGAACATTGAGAAGAAAACGGAGAAGAGCACTGTTGCCAGTGCACAACCCTGTTTTACTCCGCTGCTGACTGGGAATTACTCAGAGACAACGCCATTGAAGGTTAATGTACTGTGCATGTTTTTGTGAAATGACTGTATGAGTGTGTGCAGTCGTGGGGAACAAACTATTCTTTGCAAGATACTGAACAGGCCATTCCGGTTTACCAAGTCGAATGCCTTTGTCAGGTCAATGAAAGTAATATAGAGAGGCATATGCTGTTCACGACATTTCTCCTGCATTGTGCGTAACGAGAATATCATGTCTATTATTGAGCGCCCACTCCGGAAGCCATACTGCGACTCTGGGTAGATGCGGTTAGCCAGACTCTGCAATCGTTTAAGGGCAACACGGGCAAATGTCTTTCCAACTAAGCCAAGGAGACAAATTCCGCGGTAGCTATTTCAATCACATCGGTCCCCTCTATTTTTATACGATATTACGATGCCGGCGTCTCTCATGTCCTGGGGAATGTTTCCTGTTTCCCAACACACACAGAGGAGCTCATGTGAGGGCTGGAGTAGAATAGGTTTTCCGTTTTTGAGGACTTCCGGTTGAATGCCGTCAATCCCCGGTGCCTTCCCATCAGCAAGGTAATCAATGGATTTTTCGAGCTCCGCAAAGTATGCTCTTCATCTAGTTCTTCCATTATTGACAAGACGTGAATAATTTTCAGAGCGTTCTCAGTGACTACATTAATTGTTGAGTATAGTTCAAGATAATACTCTGCCCAACGCCAGACTTGATCATTTCGGTTCTGTGTAATTTGACCCGTCTTGGACTTGAGTGGTTGTTTACTCATAGAATTTTTGATAAGTCAGATACAGAATATGGATCTTGTTACCAACTTGTCCTGATATGAACAATGTGTTTAAGATTAACAATGTGTTCAAGACTATTCAACGTAGAACATACAAATTAATTTCTACTGACCGGGTACAACGTCAGACCTGTCGGGACATCCAGGAACATTTTCATAACCGGAACAATCCCGGACAAACCGTGACGTATGAAAGCCAACATAGATTTATTTTGTTCACCAACGATTTGGAGTATAACATTCAACATGTTACTGTTAACAGGAAGATAAGATAATTGTTCGAGATTTGAATAGCACGATACTCCATGTTAAATGCGTTCTACTTAGCACAAACAACTCCTTGATTTATTTTGTTGCACTTTGATATTCTGGGTGGCAAATATCCTGCTTGGGATCTGGTTCCAATTTATGTGGCCGGAAGAATGGAAGGGGTGCAGTTTATTTTTTGGGGGTAGTTTGGGGGATAGTTTAGGAGGTAGTATTTGTTTCAGGGGGGAGTGAATCGTGTGGGAGAAAATTAATTGCGTATTTCTCTAAATATTCTTCAACCCTTCCCTGCTCCCCTCCCGCTTGTACTCCGCATCTTCCTCCCAAAGAGCAAGTTACCCAAACTCTAGAAAAATGTCAGCCAAAATTTTTTTACCTGCTCCTCTTCATTCAAAGATAATGTATTTGACGTTTGACGCAAGCGGAAATCTTGTCAGGTGCCAACAAGGGGAGACTACGTTAAGAAGTTAACTTGAAGCGTGTGACATCAACTGCACAATGTGACTCCGTTGGGCTGACAAGAGTTGACTTTAGAATAATGTCACAAAAACCCAACGGGACAAAGTGACTACACTTGACCTCACACAAAAAAACTGAGAGCAGCCTTCTACGCTCCAACTGAATCCCGAGGAGTTGTTGTCCCACTTCTCCAGAAAACTGCAACTCCACTTAGCGTCACAGACTCCACAGTCCTGTCAGTCGAGCAGGCCGCCATGCATGTAAACTGTTTATTTATGGTACAACCAGATAGCGCAAGTGCAAGCCTTAAAATGATAAATCAAGGGGAGTAAACAAAAGGTGGGGCTTAAAATAGCTCCACGCAGCCATCGAGTACAGGTGAATGGAAACATCTCCAGAAAGGTTTTGCCAGTCTGCCTTACGAATCGGTTTTAAAGAGATCTTAGCCTCTAAAACATAATGGATGAGTAAATGAGATGGTTTGCCATAAAATTATGAGTTGTAACCGTTCGTTTCAATGTCCCAGTTTATCTGGGAGAAAAGCTTTTGTGCCAAACAAACTATTTTCTCAATTACAAAAGTATATTCATTGATCAATTAGTAGATTGCCAGTACCACTATCAATTTTATTGATTTTTTTAAAAGTATGTTGTAAAAAAAGCCGAACATTAAAAAAATGGATGATCAATTCATTGCGTTTGTAAAGTTTCTTTTGTTGTACGAGCTGTTAAATTGGTTAAGACTTGTTGAAGATTTGTTAAGGACTGGAATTTAATTTGAATATTTATAGTCTTGTGTCTATGAATTGTTAATCTGTAGAACCTGATAGTAATGCTAATGACTGGTTTACTGTAAATGACTCGTTTAAAGTTACACACTATTTTAATGTAAATGACTCGTTCAGTGTTACAAACTGAGTTGATGTACATGACTCGATTAGCGTTGCAAACATGTTTAATGTAAAAGACTCGTTTAACGTTACAGAATGAGTTAATGTAAATGACTGGCTTAATGTTACAGATTGAGTTAATGTAAATGACTCGGTGAACGTTAGAGACTGGTCAAATGTGAATTACTCATGTCATGTTACATACTGGTTTTAATGTAAATGACTAGCATTACGTTACATACTTGTTTAATATCAATGACTCGCTTTACGTTTCAGACGTGTTTACTGTAAATGGCTCGTTTTACGTCACAGACTGGTTTAATGCAAACAGACTGATTTACCTGCTCTGAGGAGATTAAGCCTCATGCGGGCGTTTCGGGAGGCCGTCCATGTCAGTGCCGTGCGTCACAATGTGGTTTGTCCGATAACAGAATTGAACTAAATTAAGTCTGTAGATATATAACTTGACATCTTGTTGAGGTATAGGGCGTATCAAAAGACATTCTGGTCGGCGATTTGAACATAAAAAAAAAGTTGATACTCGTCGGGTGTAATCCAAACACCTTGTGTGAGTGTGTGTGTGTAAAATACGCAAAGAGATGATTAATCTATAATAATAATTCAAGACCAGGCTCCATACATCCATCGATGCTGTGTTATATTGCATCTGTGTAGATGCATTTGTTGCATACGTGATCAAGTGCAGTAGGGTGTGGGGGGCGCCAACAGTGAATGAGAGCACATCACTGTGCGCAATGAAAGCAGGGCAGGCAAGAAAAAATCGGGAATTATCAATATACATAATTCTTTATGTAACAATGTCCTTAGCTAACTTTATGGTTCAAGATCAGAGAAAATAAAATGACCGATAAATACACCAAAGGAGATTCTTAAAACTAGTTAGAACCCTGCATTCGTTGCAATGCGACCCCTTTTAAAGAAAGTGTTTGTGTTTTAATAATTTTTTTAAAGTACTTTTTATATGGACAATATTTTTTTTATTTTTCTGTACACAAATAAATTAAACGTTTTTTTTTTTATCAGTGAGCAGGCCACATTCAGCTGTCCATGTGAGAAGCTTGGATTTCCAAAACGTTGGACCACACACTTGTAGTGATTGATCCACTCGGGCAATAGCTCTGTTTGAAATTATAATTATATAGCTCATATACTTATAGAAAAAGAAATTAGGATACCGGCCTAAACGGAATATTTTAAAATGGTTGAACTTAATTCAGAAACCTACTAATTATGTCACACACAAAGTGAAATGTCACTATTTGTATTTGATTCAAATATTATCCATCATTTCATTAGCTCTGTTTAAAATTATATTTATAAAAATCATTTTTAAAAATACGAATGTAGGGCCCACGGCCCCGAATGGAATATTTTAAAATGGTTCTACTCAATCAGAAACTTTGCGGGCGGGCGCCCAATACTTACCAAAGTTTTATCGCAATCGGATGAATGGTATAGGAGCACATACGGGACATATATACATACATTAATTTTAAATATAAAAATGTAAACAGTTTACCGAATAAAAGAAACCTGTTGCTCAATATTCAATGAAGCGCTCCATCCATCCATCCATCCATCCATCCATCCATCCATCCATCCATCCATCCATCCATCTATCTAATCTATCATCTGTCTGTCAGTCAGTCAGTCAGTGTGTTTGTCAGTATATCGGTCGGTCTGTCTATCTATCATCTATCTATGTATCGATCCAAGAAAATCTTAACCCATCTCTATTTTCAAAATTAAATTTTCACCTGTGTAACATGACTGGGTTTTGAAATTCATGGGTATATTTATGTAAATGCACTTATGTTTTGTTAACTTCATTGATTTTCTTAATTGATAAACAAATGTTCATTTGTAAAATGAGAATATAGCATCTAATTTTAACAATTGTATTATTATAGAATTTAAGATATTGTCATCCACGTAAAAATGTACACACCCTATTCCCTACCCTCGATATATATATGTACCTATGAAAGTTAATTATTTATCAAATTCTTTCTGAGGCGTCACTTGTACTGCCTGGGGCAAAATGAAAGTATCGTATTACCCCCCCCCCTTTTTTCAAAACAGAGTTTTTAAAAAAATTAATAAAATCATACATGGCATAGTAACCCCATTACTCAAGCAAAAACATTTTTTTTTTTGCAATTCGTATGCTTTGTTTTTATTTGGATCAGTGATAAGTTCATTGGTGAATGATATCTGGCTATATAGTTTCGCTGTACTGATTGAAATAAACGTAATTTTCTTATTAATAGTATATTTAAAGGTAACATTTTTTACTACTTTATAAATTTCATAAAATTATAATTTTGGAATGAATAAAAAGTAAAAACTTATTAAATGTTAAAAATACTAAGCTTAATTTGTATTTAATTTTAGAAAATTTAGCAATTTAAAAAACAATCAATTGTATTGATTTATTTTACTTTTAAGAAGGGTAAAATAAATTATCAATTTAAATTATAGTACTTTTAGCTTAGGCTAAATAGGCAATTCGCGCTTTGACGTCATTTGCGTGATTATTTAGAGCAAATTAATTTTATTTTATTTCGCAATATTAACAAAGAACTAAAAAAACGCACTAAAAACATATGATTTTTTGGGTTTTCTCAATAATAGTGATTACGGTGTAATTATATGATCAAAAATGTTTTTTCCATAACTTTCAAACACATATAAAAGGCTTAAAATAGTTCCTTAGTTGATACTTTAAATGTATTTTTAGTTTATATCAATAATACTTAAACTTTTACTAAAATAAAAGCGGATGTGTAATATTTTTTAGCGCATTTAAATTTATTCGATTTCCGTAAAATAACACACAAAAAAAATTATGATTGTTTTGAAGAATCCGAACGTATCTTAATCTTATCGGTTCTTTGGCGTTACGGTCAGCATAGCTCGTTCTCATAGAAATGCTGCACACGCGTTTGGTGCGTAATATCTTTTTTTTTATGGAAATAGATGGTGTAATACATCTATGGTGTAAAAGGAAATTGGACGTTAGAATATTAATATATTTCTGGGGGTGTGGCGTACCGGGGGGGGGGGGGGGGGGGGGGGGGCTGTAGAACTAATAAGATATTTATAACGTGTGTTACTTGAATGGATATTTTTTAAAACTTCAGTAAATGAAAATTTCCGGCATTGCGGCCGCCATTGTTTGGCCACTATTGTTTGGCCACCATTGTTTGGCCGCCATTGTTTGGCCACCACTGTTTGGCTACCATTTTTGGCCACCATTGTTTGGCCACCATTGTTTGGCCACCCTTGTTTGACCACCATTGTTTGGCCACCATTGTTTGGCCACCATTCTTTGGCCACCATCGTTTGGCCACCATCGTTTGGCCACCATTGTTTGGCCACCATTGTTTGGCCACCATCGTTTGGCCACTATCGTTTGGCGGGATTTAGCTGGTGCTATAAGATTGCTTGATTTATTCTGTTCATGGTTGATCTTGTGAAGTGTCAACTGTTTGATTAATGGTGGGACTTACTTAAGGACTTTAATGAAGTCAATTTTGAGCTTTCAAGATTTATAAAATTTATTTTTAAAAAAGATTTAATCTAAATTTTTTCTCTATCAAAATATCCTTCCAAGTGTAAAATCTTGGCTCATGTTACATTTTGTTTCCGGTTTTTGTGATATGCATGCGCGCGTTGATTTAAACACCAGCTGTCCTTTGCACTTAATTTACTGCTTTTAGTAGATGTTCTCTTACCAGCATATTTATGAAGATAGGTTAGAGGTCAACATTCTTCTTATTATTTTATCAAGTTCAGACTTAAATATAGACTACATCAAACTATGGTTTCAGTTTTATCCAAACAGAAAAATTAATTAATTAATTAAAAACTTTAAACAATCTTCATTTAGCGCTACCGCCAACATACAAACAACAACCAACAAACAACCAACAAGCAACAAACAAACAACGAACAAGCAACAAACAAACAACCAACAAGCAACAAACAAAAACCAACAAGCAACAACAAACAACCTACAAGCAACAAACAAACAACCCACAAGCAACATACAAACAACCAACAAGCAACAAACAAACAACCAACAAACAACCAACAACCAACAAGCAACCAAAAAGCGACCAACAAGCAACCAACAACAAAACATAATTTAAAAAATGCTTCTTTTTCTCCAGGTGAAGGAGAGTAATTCCTAAAATATAATTGTCTCTGAAGAATTTCAAGAAGAAAAAAGTATTTCGCAATACAAATAGAGGCATGCGATGAACATGACGTATCTCTCCATCTCATCTGGGCGGCCCAGATCTCAGCGATCCGTGAAGGAACGTGTGAGTTGTCTCTCATTTCTGTACTGGCTTACCTCTACTTGAGTGCGTGGTGTTACTTCCTGAATTTTTTAAAAGTTCTTTAAAAGACGTCATTAAATAATTCCTATTGGGTTTGTTCTTGTTATTCGGGCACAACAATGAAATGTCCTGGATTGTTACTGGATATCACGCGTGAATCTCAATGAAAAGTTGGGCTGAAATTAAAATTACGGGAGAAAAACAAAAATTATAAGACTCAGCAGATGCTTTAATCATAATGAGAGATCTTACTCAAACGGATTATGAAATCTTGAAAATAAATGTGGACCGCTTAAGTTTCCATCCCCCGCCATCTTGTCCTGCCTTACACTATTCGTACGGGCTTGTGTGCTGATGAATATGAATGAAACAAAAAATAGTAATACAAATCTCCAAACCATCTAGCTTAAGGCCTGACATCTTCTCAAGCCGATTCGGAAAGTCTTCTTTGAGATATGATCACCTGAGCAAAATTTAAGTGATGGTAATCTCTGAATATATAACAGTCGCTCTTTGGATGGGACAGTGACTTCTTCGATAAAACATTTCCATTTATTTGGATCAAGAAAACAATTTTATCTTATAACAATTCTTATAAACCTCATAAACTAGATCGTATTTGATTTTTTAAAATAAAGTTATTCTTTAATTCGTACAAATACACGTAATGGAGCCTCACAATGGAGCCTCACAGACAATGGAGCCTCTCAGACAATGGAGTCGGTTGAGAATGAGCCACAGCAGCCACCTCAGTTGATTCCAACAAAATACAATGATAGGAAAGTGGTGGACGCAAACTTTGATTTTCTCAACAAATGATTGTTAAGTTCCTTTTCCCGAGTTCAATTGACACAAATACCGCGTACGGACACATCCGAGACAAGCCTAATGGCAAGGTAGATACTTATCATACTATTATATCATTATATTATCATTATAGTTGAAGTACAACAAAGTGGAGACTTAAATGCTTGAAACAATTCAGCTTTGATAGAGCACTGTGTCAGTGTTTAATCACCCAGGCATAGATTGTGTCAAAACACCAAAGATACAAGCATAGAAGGCATACACGATTTAAAGGGCAAATATACAAGTACGGACAAACGTGCACAGATGGTGTCAACGTGCAAAAAAAAAAAAAAAAAAATAAAACACCAAAGATACAAGAAAAGAAGGCAAAAACGATTTAAAGGGCAAATAAACAAGTAAGGACAAACGTGAAAAGATGGTGTCAAAGTGAAAAAAAAAAAAAAAAAAAAACAGTCACAGAGAAAAAAGTATTCTTGCACCAGGTTACAAAGAAGATAACATTACTCATGTGCGGCTGCCTCACGATGGGTGGAGACAATCCTTTCCCGCCATCTTGATTCCCATGGCTTCGCCTGATCCAACACGCAACCAGGTGCATAAATAATATAGTTTGCTTTACCTCGAGCCTTTCCTGGCCGTTACTTGTTACAAGTTTACTTGTGAAATACTTTGCTGGCATCCGTCCGTCACAATGTGACGATGGTGTGGGCTTCGGAGGACGAAATCTACAAGGCCTGGGATGATTCTTCAAAGATTATAAGCTGGTTCCCAACAGCAAATCGCCTCTCTCCACCCAAGGGAACATCAATGGATGATACAGCTTGGCACCAGTCGCATGAGTTGTCGGAATGTTTCATTGTATCAATGTTATCCGTCTCCGGGTTTGATTTCAGAGTTTCCTTCTCTTAGATGAGTTGCCGTCCAAGGTTAACGAGTCCCATCCACCCAGGGTGCTGGTGGTGCTTTTACTTGACTGGGCTTTGGCTAGAATTGAACCCACACCACCAACTTGAGATTTGCTCAGTTTAGACCACTCAGCCACTCAGCACCCAGTGTGAAATACTAGACTTGTGATAAAACTCAACCCCCCCCCCCCTCCCCCCCCTGACTGGGCTTTGGCTAGCATTGAACCCACACCACCAACTTGAGATTTGCTCAGTTTAGACCACTCAGCCACTCAGCACCCAGTGTGAAATACTAGACTTGTGATAAAACTCAACCCCCCCCCCCTTTTCCCCCCGTGTTCAAAATAACACCACCCTTCTTAAATATCAGAATATGAAATTCCTCCCAATCAACTGGGTGAGGTGCTTTCAGTCCACAGACATTTGTTTGTTGTGAGACTCTCTTGGGTGACTGTACATTAGATTTGGCTTACGATTCCTCCCGTCCGCCCACCCCCCAATCCCAGTCAGCTTGTTGCTCTGACTAAAACGTATACAGTTCGCATGAGCAACTAATGCACATTGGCACACGAAGGGAAGGTTTATGCACAAAGCAACCAGACAGAACAAAACGGTTAACAGAAGATGTAAGAGGCTCGACTCTCGATTGGAGAATTGCTGTTATAAATAATCATCAATAACAAGTGTTTCCAGCACCACAATATTGTTTTCCTCTTGATATGTAGATAGTTGAAGTGTTTAAAAAATGCGACATTTTTTATTTAAATATGTATTAGAATACTGGGCTGCGATACAAGCTTTAAGTAGATTAATGATAATGTGACACACATTTTTTTTTTGGTAAATAAAACATTATATTTTAAGCCTTACTCATGATTAGACGGAATATAAATTTAAACATTTCGGCAAATGGCCTTCATTTGTTCAACAAAAAACTAAAACAAAAAACCCACATAATTATAATTTAATTTAAATTCTTTGTGTATAGCCTTCATATACCTAAAAGAAAAATCCCTAACGAAAGGAAGGCTCAAACGATATTTAACTATCCATTGAAATGCTGCGCACCATTGACCCCTACCATCGCTGTCCATGAATGGTATGACATTGGCGAGTGTATTTAGTAGTCCGTAATATTTAAGTCTTTACTTAAGGTGACGCCATAGAAGCTGGAATTTGTGCGATGGGGATCTTAGATTTTAATCAAATCTGTAGATCTAAAACGTCAGTAGACACAAAGACGGTAGACCAGTAGATCTAAAACGTCAGTAGACACAAAGACGGTAGACCAGTAGATCTAAAACGTCAGTAGAAACAAAGACGGTAGACCGGTAGATCTAAAACGTCAGTAGACACAAAGATGGTAGACCGGTAGATCTAAAACGTCAGTAGACACAAAGACGGTAGACCAGTAGTTTTAAAACGTCAGTAGACACAAAGACGGTAGACCAGTAGATTTAAAACGTCAGTAGACACAAAGACGTTAGATCAGTCGATTTAAAACGTCAGTAGAAACAAAGATGGTAGACCGGTAGATTTAAAACGTTAGTAGACACAAAGACGTTAGACCAGTCGATTTAAAACGTCAGTAGACACAAAGACGGTAGACCGGTAGATCTAAAACGTCAGTAGACACAAAGATGGTAGACCGGTAGATCTAAAACGTCAGTAGACACAAAGACGGTAGACCAGTAGTTTTAAAACGTCAGTAGACACAAAGACGGTAGACCAGTAGATTTAAAACGTCAGTAGACACAAAGACGTTAGATCAGTCGATTTAAAACGTCAGTAGAAACAAAGATGGTAGACCGGTAGATTTAAAACGTTAGTAGACACAAAGACGTTAGACCAGTCGATTTAAAACGTCAGTAGACACAAAGACGGTAGACCGGTAGATCTAAAACGTCAGTAGACACAAAGATGGTAGACCAGTAGATCTAAAACGTCAGTAGACACAAAGACGTTAGACCAGTCGATTTAAAACGTCAGTAGACACAAAGACGTTAGACCAGTAGTTTTAAAACGTCAGTAGAAACAAAGACGGTAGACCGGTAGATCTAAAACGTCAGTAGACACAAAGACGGTATACCAGTCGATTTAAAACGTCAGTAGACACAAAGACGTTAGACCAGTAGTTTTAAAACGTCAGTAGAAACAAAGACGGTAGACCGGTAGATCTAAAACGTCAGTAGACACAAAGACGGTATACCAGTAGTTTTAAAAGTCAGTAGACACAAAGACGTTAGACCAGTCGATTTAAAACGTCAGTAGACACAAAGACGGTATACCAGTAGTTTTAAAACGTCAATAGACACAAAGACGTTAGACCAGTCGATTTAAAACGTCAGTAGACACAAAGATGGTAGACCAGTAGTTTTAAAACGTCAATAGACACAAAGACGGTAGACCGGTAGATTTAAACGTCAGTAGACACAAAGACGGTCAAGTCAACTTCTTGATTTAAAAAAAAAACACACCATATTTTCACCATATTTGCAAAATAAGACCATGAACGTGTGACATTCTTAGCTTACATTGGCCAGTTGAGATAATGGGGGCACTTGGTGATTGACTAGTTTCACGCAATGTGGGCTCTTGGTGATTTGCAAGTTGACATAATATTGGCTCTGGGTGATTGGCAAGTTGACATAATGTGGGCTCTGTGTGATTGGCAAGTTAACATAATGTGGGCTCTGGGTGATTGGCAAGTTGACATAATGTGGGCTCTTGGTGATTGGCCAGCTTCACACAATGTGGGCTCTTGGTGATTGGTCTGTTTCACACAACGTGACCACTAGGTGATTGGCCAGCTTCACACACTGTGGGCACTTAGTGATGGGTCAGTTTAACACAACGCGGCCACTTGGTGATTGGCCAGCTTTTGTACGAGGACGGGTAATAGAAATCCTCAAACACTTCTACATAAAATCTTGGCTGAAGCATGTCGAGAAAATTGTTGTCTTATATAAAACTACAACGTAAGGATGTCTTTTGATGTAGTGTTTGAACACATTGCGTGAACGTAAGAAATGTATGGGCCGTCCTGGAACCTATTTGTTGTACATCAAAATGATTCAAGAAAAACGCCAAGTTTAATATAATCATTTAAAATAAAATTGTATGCCATGTCATTATTTGTTTTTATCTTTCTAGATTTTTGTTTTGAAGAATGTAACAAAATGTGGTGTCAAATGCGTGAAGTCATATTTTAAAGTCATATGTGTGAAGTATTATGTATAAAGTCCCATGTGTTAAGTCCCATGTGTGAAGTCATATCTGTCAGGTCTTGTGTGTGAATTTATATGTGTGAAGTCATATATTTTAAGTCGTATGTGTGAAGTCATATGCTTGAAGCCCTGTGTGTGAAGTCGAATGTGTGAGGTCCTATGTGTGACCACATCTGTGTGAAGTCCTATGTGTGACGTCATCTGTGTTAAGTCATATATGTATCAAGTCTTATGAGTGAAGTCATATGTGAGAAGTCATATGTGAGGAGTCATATGTGCGGAGCCCTATTTGTGCGTCATATGACTTGGTATGGTTCAAGAGAGATATTTTTTTAATCGGATCTTGCACGCATCGCTCTAATAAGAACGTTGCGTCTTTATAATTACTTCCCCTTGAACTTACCACGTGACTGAAGTAACCGGATGCTGTCAGAGATGATCTACCTGAGATACCGCTCGACTGAACAGAGTAACTACCTGTTGTGGCCTTGGCTTTCAAATGTCAATTCGTATTTCGTGGTAGGCGAGTGAGTCTATGTTTGTTGTTGTGTGTGTGTGTGAGTGTTGGGAGAGTGAAAAGGGCGGGGGTTTGGGGTTGGGGGGGGGGGGGGGTTGAGCAAAACAATTCACAAGTCAAGAGCTTGTCTTGCAGAACTCGTTCCCTCGTTGTTTAGATCCGGGCTATTGCGGTCAACTCTTTCGTGCTAAAATTACATTTCTTGCACAAATAGTTCCGCACGTGTTTGTACAAGATGTAGAAAATAAACATCCAAGCTGTTTCGATTTGCTTGAAATAATTGTTTCATTCTGAGCATCTGAGAAAGTAACATTGCCGCTATAGTTATACCCTAAAACTATACTTGTATAACTGGGAGTATCTTAGTAAGAAACATAATTAGGCCTTCACATAAACATTTTCTATTTTGAAATACTTAATTCTTCTATTTATTTAATTACTTGTTGTGTTTGTTTTGTAGCATATTGGAAAGTGTTAAGGACTTTTGATCCTTGTTTTTACATTTTTATTATTAAAAATATAAAATACTAACTATAAAAGCACGCACAAATATTAATCGTTTACACCAAAGTACGTAATTTATTTTTATTATTGAATGAGCTACTGTATGGTCATTGCTCTTCAAAATCTCAAAGACTCACTGAAAGCGGCACTAAACCCTACTAGATGGGTGCAGACAGCCCAGGACAGAGCCAGTAGGGGAGCAGCTGTCAAAAAAGGGGCTAAATCTCATGAAGTTAGTAGGGTAACCACAGCTGAGACACGCAGGCTCGCCCAAAAGAGCAATTGTAGATCACCGACTGCAGCCACTATCCCCTGCCCGCTGTGCCAGAGATTTTTTTTCCGAACAAGGATCGGACAAGCAAGCCACCTACGAACTCACCATGAACCACCCTCCCCTCTAACCAGATGACTCGATGGTCCTAGTCGATTTTGACGGACGAACAACAAAATCTCAAAGGCGAGATGTCCCCCACATGGAAGATATTTGTACCCTCGATAATTGGACATACCGATGATGAACAATCAAGGGACATCACTGCGGCACATCCCTGGGATACCGCAACACTTAAGTTCGCTTCACTTTCATTATACATGTTGGTTCTCTAAGACAATCTTTGTGTATACGAAATGGTAATCTTTACACTGATATTATTGAAATAGGAAATGAGTGAAACAAATTAAATGAGAATCTGGGAAAAAAATGAACGCCATAAAATAACGAACGTGTCGGCAGGAAGCCTTCATCAGCGAACAAACAATTGTAAAAACAGAATTCAATCCAAAAATGTTTTTACTAATTATTATTATTATTTAACTGTTCTAATATAGGGCGTCACCCCAACTTAGGACTAGGCTCACCACGCTCCACATAAAGTAGCACAAAAAAAGGAACATGACTTTAAGAAAACAGTTACGCAAAATTAATCATTTCAATAGTCGTGTTTCATCACTTTTGTATTACCATCTTTACCTTTAAAGATGGTGTTATTTGTTTCCATCATTGTTATGATTTATTTTTTTTTAAATTCTCAACATTTTTTTTTTACTGAGACATCAAATTGCCTTAAAAATACCATATTTTTTGTTAATGGGAGAAAAAAAAAATTAAATTCGAGAAAGAAAAAAAAAAGATTTCTACATTTTATTTTTAAAAAATAATATTGCTATTACTGAAAAGAATATGACTATCCAATTAGAATGTTCATCGTGCAACAATCAAATGCTAAAAATAGAATTGTCTTTTAGGGACATTTATTCAGTTCATCAGTTCATGATTATTCTATATCAGCTTGACACACGACAACACTTTTAGTCATGGTTTAACTAGGGGCGTCATTTCGGGTTTTTTTTCAGAGGGGGGTGGGGGGGTGGGGCTAAACCAAAACTTTGTATGCTTGCCACTTCGCTACCGATAACGTCACATTGTCGTCATAACAAAAAGTCAAAGAACTTTTCTGAAATACCATGTCACGTCAACGTCATATTTCAATGTTATATATTTCTTTATTTGTTAATCTATAGAGAAGTTAATAAGCGAATTGAATAGAGAATGAAATATACGGAAAATTCCTTTTTTATTTTTCTTTAAATTATTATTGAAAAAAAAAAATTTAAAAAATAATATTTATAAAATATTGCTGAGTCAGCAAAAATCGATGGGGGGGGGGGGAGCCCCCCAAAAAAAACCCAGCGGTAATGAAAGGGTTAAGTTGTTTATTATTGGAGGCGCCACAGTACACGGCAATTAAAATAAAACCTGTAAATTCAATAAAAACGATGGGGGGGGGGGGGAGCCCCCCAAAAAAAACCCAGCGGTAATGAAAGGGTTAAGTTGTTTATTATTGGAGGCGCCACAGTACACAGCAATTAAAATAAAACCTGTAAATTCAAGGGGGGGGGGCAACTACCCCCACTCTGGTCTGTTCACTTTCGATCAAAGATATGAAAGCCTTGCACCTTTCAATTAATGAATTAGATGGACATCCAAGATCGCGGCATTTATTAAGATTGACCGGGGATCCGGTCGACAAGTCTGTTGGTGGCTTGCCGATTAGGACGTGCCAGCCACCAACCCCCTCTGCGTTACAACGCCCAAGGCCTTACAACCCCCTCGACGTTACCCGAGGAACAAGACCACTGTGGCGCGTCCTGCGTTGGCAAACAAGGGACGTGCGTGGTACCTGCCGTCAATAAAACAGCACCCACAGGGTGACGGTTCACAGTTGGAAGTAAAGGCACAGACAGGGTCGGGATCATGATTCCAAGTTGCCGTTAATGGATATGAGGCTAGAGGCGAAGGTGGTAATTTCTAGTCGTTGATTCTTACTATGCAGCCCCGAGAAGCTGTTATTAGGCAACCGTTTCGTCCCAGCTACTTCGCAAGATAGTTGCGTGGTGGAAATCCACTGTAGAAACCCTCTTAATAGGCGCCCGAAGCTTCCCCGGGATGGGTGGGGGAAGATATTAGGGCATAGATTTTACCATCCCGACTCCTAAGAAAGTCGATCGTGTGAATTATGTGCAAACACAATGTCGGAATGAGCTGGGATCTTTGGGCTGGGGCGGCTCCCAGCGGAACAAGATCGAGCGGACTCGAGTGGGGGCTGTTTTGGCAAAGAGACATCTCCAACGTGCCGCTTCGTTGCCCAATACCGGGCTTGGGGGGGGGGGGGGTGCTTTGGGGGGGGCAAAACGAGCCCTAGCTCGACGGCCCGCTGACGCCATTTCTGAAAGGGACATTGAGATTGTTGAGGTTCGAGTGGGGGCTGTTTTGGCAAAGAGACATCTCCAACGTGCCGCTTCGTTGCCCAATACCGGGCTTGGGGGGGGGGGGGTTGCTTTGGGGAGGGCATAACGAGCACTAGCTCGACGGCCCGCTGACGCCATTTCTTAAAGTGACATTGAGATTGTTGAGGCATACCGAGAGATTCATCATGTTTATATCAGAGGCCTTTGTCCAAAAACATTAGACGCACTGATCTCATTTCATAGGCGCACGATGCTAAAGTTAAGAACCAGTGTTGTTGTTGTCGTGTTTTTTTTTTTTGGTAGTTTTTAGAGAGAAAAACTCTTTTCCCAAACGGTGTTACTGCTACCACAGATCGCTGACAGCCGAACGGCGCCAGGTCTCGTTGTGTAAACAGTTGCAGTGTTGGGCTCGTCACGCTAGACACCGTAATTATCTTTGTGTCAAGTCGGCCAGACACAGCGTGAGGAGGCCCCCGGAAATACACCACATCACGCGTCACTTCGGTGCAGGGCTACCACACCTTGGGAAATTTCCCAAGATCTTGGGAATTCACGACACCCCTTGGGATCTGGGGAATAATTTTGAAAATCAGGCAAAACCTTGGGAAATCTTAACTGGGGGGAAAATTTTGTTATATTTTTCGAAAAAAAAGCAACAATGTCTGATAAAAAATAAAGTAAAAATAAAGCAAAATAATTTTTAAAGTAACAAGGCAAAAAATTACTTGTTTTCATTTTCTTTTCTGATTTTAATTTTTTAAATCCACTCATAAAATAAATAAAAACTCTTCTGATTTTAAAGTTAATATTGTGAATTATTAAAAAGTTAATAATTTTAAAAAAAAATTCAATTTTCTCTTAAAAAAAAAAAATTGAAGATTTACAAATTACATCCAGGTTTTGAATGTTTATTAAAGGGGGGGGGGGGTAGGCTCGGAAACTTTATCATTATGCTCTTAGACATTAGCAACCATACGAAAAACAGTACAAGCCAAAGAGTGAACGATAGTGTTCAATCAAGAATCCATGCCATAGTAGAATTTTATTATTTCAATTACTTCTACAATGTGTTCAAAATATAATGCATCTGTAAAAAATCCAGCCTAATTTTCATCAATTAGAAAAAATATTTGTGGATTGAAACACGGGTAACTAAGATATTAATAGTATAGGCAGTATAGGCCTACGTTGTAGGATTATAAATGAACAATTCCTTTAAAATTTTTTTTTTTTTGGTGAAAAAATCGTTATAATGTAAATTTTACAAGAAAAAATAAAACACTTATTGTTTTCATCGTAATATCAATCCATTTTAACTACAATTATTATTAATAAATTTTGCTTAATTGCTTTGCAAACCCCACTTGTAATCAACAGATTTACAATAATAAAAAATCATTTTTTGATGAAGAAACTTTTGCCTTTGTAAAAGGAATTCTGTGTTGATTAGCCTTGTATGCTTTTTTTCCAAGTGACTTCTATTACACATGTATTGTAGATGATATTTTTATCAGAGAATTCGGAGGTAATATTTAGTAGCCTAACTCCAGTGGGTATTGATATTTTGGATTATAAATTATTTTTTTAAAAACAAATTGTTGTTTTTTTTAATGTGATAAACATGCTTTAAATGTCTTTTTCAATAAATTTCAGTCCATTAATATACCATGTTTTTCAGGGCATTGATTCAATCTATTATTACATTAATTACATAGAAAACCCCCCTTTTAAAAAAAAAACTCTTATATATTTTTATGATCTTGGGAAATCTTGGGAAATTTGTTCACCAAATCTTGGGAAATTTAAAAAAAAGTGAGTGGCAGCCCTGCTTCGGTGGTGTCAATGAAGGCTGGGTGGCGCAGTGTGCCGTGAGATGCAGTGTTGCACCGCAGCCTTGTTTTCAAAACTTTTTTTGTTTGTTTGTTTGTTTTTTTGTGCTGACCCAGTATTATAGACGTTCTGGCTACCCGCATTTTCATCTTTTGAATGGGTGTATGGATGGAATGTTTGTTTTTTTTAATTTAAAAAAAAAAACACTTTTCATTTCAAGATTTGTCGTGCAGTGTTCATCTGGTGAACGGCTGGAAAAATTGGGTCGACTTTTGGGTTTTTACACTTTTGCTCAAATTATCGTGGTTGAGAGAACGGGTGGGTGAATGAGCTCAGATCTACATTTTATTTTATTTTTATGCCTATGTAAAGAGTAAAATCGGTTCAACATGGATTTGTAAACATCCGATATTTAAACAAGTTTTAAAATGCTTCTGTTTTAACACTAAAAAGTAACGCATAAAAGTAAAAAAATTAAAAAGAAAAACTTTAAAACGTTTGATTTTTATTAATGTTGAAATATATTTTTTTTACACCGACTTTCTTTCCGCCATGCATTTTAAGAACTGTTAAACTGTTTTTTAAGTGCGCCTTAGCTCGTCTTTGTTTAGAGAGTCTGTTTTAAAAAGGCGAATAGCGTGAGCCATATCCGGTTCTTTATTCGCCGCTGCAAGATTGGAAACCCATACCTCGGCTAGGCGGGCCGGATTAAGGACCACTGGTGGGTCATTAATGCCCCGCGGGCCGTAGTTGGAGTAACCCTGCACTAGAATTTGTAGTGACGTTTCTCCCTCTTTACAACATTGTCGGTTTTTTATATCAGGCTTTCTATGAGGTCGACCTAACTCAGAGTTAGAAAACCTCTTTGTCTTGTATCTATGAGGTCGACCCAACTCAGAGTTAGAAAACCCCTTTGTCTTGTGACTGTGAGGTCGAACTAACTCAGAGTTAGAAAACCTCTTTGCCTTGTATCTATGAGGTCGACCTAACTCAAAGTTAGAAAAACCCTTTGTCTTTTATCTATGAGGTCGACCTAACTCAGAGTTAGAAAAACCTTTTGTCTTGTATCTATGAGGTCGACCTAACTCAGAGTTAGAAAAACCTTTTGTCTTGTATCTATGAGGTCGACCTAACTCAGAGTTAGAAAAACCTTTTGTCTTGTATCTATGAGGTCGACCTAACTCAGAGTTAGAAAAACCTTTTGTCTTGTATCTATGAGGTCGACCTAACTCAGAGCTAGAAAAACGTTGTTGTCGTGTTTGATGAATGAAAACAGATACAATTCTGAGTTGTGAAATCGGTTACCGATGAAGCGTCCCGAGTCAACACGTGTTTGTCTACCTGTAGCAGGACAGACGAATGGGTAGGTCGGTCACCGCAGGTAAAGGTGAAGGTGGGGGCCACCTGGTTCAGTAAGAAAATATAATGATAGCTGACGATAGAGATGAAGAGATGCAATTCCGCAAATTGACTATATTCCCTACAATGTCATATCCCTTGAGTTGTTTTATTTTTTAGAATTTTAAACCAATCGCTGCATTCTTGGTTTTTTTTTTCCCCTTATCAAACTTATTTACTCTGGATTTGTAGGTTCCTCAATGTTATGAGATATCTTTTTTTTTAAAAATACATTTTTTCAATTAATTTTTTTTCAATTTTGAAATAAACAAAATTAGAGGAATCAAACACCTCAGCGATATAACTGTGCGAATATGTCAACAACGCACATTTTCTTTTTTGAAACAATTTCCACTACGCACATTTCCAGCTATTTATATTTTGCACATTTGCAAATATGGCAATATTTTTTATTATGCCCAGTTCCATCTATGAGAAAAGTTCCACTATGCACATCTCCAAATATGAGAAGATTTCCACTATGCACATTTGTTAATATGAGAATAGTTTTGCTATGCACATTTGCTAATATGATAATATTTTTGCTATGCACCTTTGCTAATTTGAGAATAATTTTGCCATGCACATTTGCTAATATGAGAATATCTTTACCATGAACATTTGCTAATATGAGAATATTTTTGCTATGCACATTTGCTAATATGGCAATATTTTTGCTATCCACATTTGCTAATCTGAGAATTTTTCCACTGTGCACATTTCCAAATATGAGAATATGGCCCTTATACATAAGTATAAAAATGAGAATACGCTGCCTCCGTTCTGAGAAGTAATCCACGGAACAATCTTTTTTTTTAACGTAACAATTTAATAGCCACCACCTAAGATATAAACCCTTGCCTGGTATGATAGCATCTTAACTGATCCAGGTAAATTAAATAAATCCCTGGGAAGTAATTACCCGTCCCTTCTGGATCTTTTTACTTCTCACAGTCCACGATTACACAAACACACAAGCACAGACACATAGACACAAAGTGACACACACACAGAATACGTTGATTAGATTCATTGAGTGTGGTGTCGGATTAAACTGATTGCAAAAAAAGCAAAGGGCCACTAAACAACACATAGGCCACTAAACACCACTTAGGCCACTAAACACCACATTGGCCACTAAACACCACTTAGGCCACTAAACACCACATTGGCCACTAAACACCACTTAGGACACTAAACACCACTTAGGCCAATAAACACCACTTAGGCCACGAAACACCACTTAGGACACTAATCACCACTTAGACCACTAAACACCACATGGGCAACTAAACACCACATAGGCCACTAAGCACCACATCGGCCAATAAACACCACATAGGTCAGTAAATACCACATACGCCACTAAATACTACATAGGCCCATAAACACCACATAGGCCACTAAACACCACATACGCCACTAAATACTACATAGGCCAATAAACACCACATATGCCAATAAACATCACATATGCCACTAAACATGACATAGGTTAGTAAATACCACATAGGCCAATAAACATAATATATTTTAAAGCCTTTTATTTTCAAATTTTTGTTGTTTTGTGTTTATTTGGTTTTTTTATGTGTTTGTTATTACAAGAAAACAACCATCTTCCAAATTTAAAAAATTCTATTTTCAAGGATATTTGTTAAATTAAGTTGTAAAGAGATCCGTTTTTATGAACCGAATTAATCGCTTTGTTGCCAGGTTACAATGTCTACCATTTTAAAACAACATATTCCTATTTATGAAAATAAATGTTGTTTTAAATGGGTTATACGTTAAGAATACTTTTTAAATCATTGTTTACTCGAGCTTTATCGGACATGTGACGTAATCACAAATGTACACGCCGCAGAGTATCGAGAAATGATCCAACAATAGCCCTATCCACATTAGGGAGCCAGGCCCAACTTTTTATTTAGATGCTACTCGTGGTTTCACCCATATTTACTTATCGCATTTTATCGTCATGTTTTTTTAAAAATTGTACCGTGGATGTCTGCCATTGGTTGTTTTTTTTTTTTTTTTTTTTTTTTTAAGGGCCCCCAATTTTTTTCCCACAAAACACCACCACCCCACGTACTTATTTTTTTTTTTTTTTTTTTTTTCAAGGACCCACAAGTTATTACACACACACACACACACACCACAGTCATAATTTTTTTTTTTTTTTTAGTTTTAAAGCACTGCCAACTTTTTGCTTTATGTGAAGTCAATTTGCATTTTTAGCATATTTGCTTTACAACCAGACCTTGGATTGAAAATAAAATATGAAAAAGTATTGTCAGTTTAAATATTTTACCGATATAAAAACCTGCATTTACCGTTAATTTGAAAATCTACATGGAAGAAGTGCGTAAAATAGAATTCTAATGAGAGTTACTTTAACAAGACAAGAGGGAGTTTGGGAGCAGAGGGAGTTTGGGAGTAGAGGTGGGAGTATAGTAAGTTTGGGAATAGACGAAGTTCGGGAGTATAGGAAGTTTGAGGGTAGAGGAAGTTTGGAAGTAGAGGAAGTTCGGGAGTAGAGGAAGTTTGGTAGTAGAGGAAGTTTGGGAGTAGAGGGAATTCGGGATGAGAGGAAGTTCGTGAGTAGAGGAAGTTCGGGAGTAGAGGAGGTTCGGGAGTAGAGGAAGTTCGGGAGTAGAGGAAGTTCGGGAGTAGAGGAAGTTAGGAAGTAGAATAGATATTAACATGAAGTTGCTGTAAGCCTCGATTTATTGGATAATTAAATGCATTTAATTTGAAGAATTACAATACTACGTTTTTATAAAAAGAATCTCGTACAAGTGCAAAAAGTATTAAAACTACTATGTAGAACAGAGCTCTGTAATAATGGCTGACAGCTTCTCATCAACAACGTGATACTAACCACGCCCTCTAAAGGTACAGGATCAAATGACGTCACAAATTGAATCCCTGCTAAACAGGGTTAAAGGAAAAGCACGCCATTTATTTTTAGTAGGTTGTATACTAGATTAGGTACTAGATTGCATTCGCATTTTTATGTTTTAAAATTACTTGACATAATAAGCTTAAAGACGACGTCCGTGGAACAACTCATGAGGTCGATTTCATTTATTTATTTTTATTTTTTTGTTTTGTTTTAGGAGAGACACGTCTACGGAGAAAGCCGTGAGAATCAGTTCACAGCTTTTTAAGTTTTCTAGGACTACTTTGCATGTCATGCTCAAGGGGACACACGTTTTCTGGGACTACTTTTCATGTCATGCTCAGGGGGACACACGTTTTCTAGGACTACTTTACATGACACTCTCATGGGGACACATGTATTCTAGGACTACTTTACATGACACTCTCATGGGGACACATGTTTTCTAGGACTACTTTATATGTCACGATCATGGGAACATACGTTTTCTAGGACTGCTTTACATGTCACTCTCATGGGGACACACGTTTTCTAGGACTACTTTACATGTCATGCTCATGGGGACACACGTTTTCTAGGACTACTTTACATGTCATGATCATGGGGACAAACATTTCTAGGACTACTTTACATTTCACTCTCATGGGGACACACGTTTTCTAGGACTACTTTACATGTCACTCTCATGGGGACACATGTTTTCTAGGACTACTTTACATGTCACTCTCATGGGGACACACGTTTTCTAGGACTACATTACATGTCATGCTCATGGGGACACAAGTTTTCTAGGACTACTTTACAAGTCATGATCATGGGGACAAACATTTTCTAGGACTACTTTACATGTCATGATCATGGGGACAAACATTTTCTAGGACTACTTTACATGTCATGATCATGGGGACAAACATTTCTAGGACTACTTTACATGTCATGCTCATGGGGACAAACATTTTCTAGGACTACTTTACATGTCATGATCATGGGGACACACGTTTTCTAGGACTACTTTACATGTCATGATCATGGGGACACAAGTTTTCTACTACTACTTTGCATGTCATGCTCACGGGGACACATGTTTTCTAGGATTTCTTTTCATGTCATGCTCAAGGGGCCACACGTTTTCTAGAACTACTTGTCATGTCATGCTCAGGGGGACACATGTTTTCTAGGATTACTTTGCATGTCATGCTCACAAAGACACATGTTTTCTAGGAATACTTTACATGTCATGCTCATGGTGACACACGTTTTCTAGGACTACTTTACATGTCATGATCATGGGGACACACGTTTTCTAGGACTACTTTACATGTCATGATCATGGGGACAAACTTTTTCTAGGACTACTTTACATGTCATGGTCTTGGGGACACAATTTTTCTAGGACTACTTTACATGTCATGCTCATGGGGACACACGTTTTCTAGGACTACTTTACATGTCATGCTCATGGGGACACACGTTTTCCAGGACTATTTTACATGTCACTCTCATGGGGACACACGTTTTCTAGGACTACTTTATATGTCACGATCATGGGAACATACGTTTTCTAGGAATACTTTACATGTCATGCTCAGGGGGGACACATGTTTTATAGGACTACTTTGCATGTCATGCTCAAGGGGACACATGTTTTCTAGGACTACTTTGCATGTCATGCTCACAAAGACACATGCTTTCTAGGAATACTTTACATGTCATGCTCATGGTGACACACGTTTTCTAGGACTACTTTACTTGTCATGATCATGGGGACAAACGTTTTCTAGGACTCCTTTACATGTCACTCTCATGGGGACACATGTTTTCTAGGACTACTTTACATGTCACTCTCATGGGGACACACGTTTTCTAGGACTACTTTACATGTCATGATCATGGGGACACAAGTTTTCTACTACTACTTTGCATGTCATGCTCATGGGGACACACGTTTTCTAGGACTACTTTACATGTCATGATCATGGGGACAAACATTTTCTAGGACTACCTTACATGTCATGATCATGGGGACAAACATTTTCTAGGGCTACTTTACATGTCATGATCATGGGGACACACGTTTTCTAGGACTACTTTACATGTCACTCTCATGTGGACACACGTTTTCTAGGACTACTTTACATGTCATGATCATGGGGACAAACATTTTCTAGGACTACTTTACATGTCACTCTCATAGGGACATACGTTTTCTAAGACTACTTTACATGTCATGATCATGGGGACAAACATTTTCTAGGACTACTTTACATGTCACTCTCATAGGGACATACGTTTTCTAGGACTACTTTGCATGTCATGCTCATGGGGACACACGTTTTCTAGGACTACTTTACATGTCATGATCATGGGGACACACGTTTTCTAGGACTACTTTACATGTCACTCTCATGTGGACACACGTTTTCTAGGACTACTTTACATGTCATGATCATGGGGACACACGTTTTCTAGGACTACTTTGCATGTCATGCTCATGGTCACACAAGTTTTCTAGGACTACTTTTCATGTCATGATCATGGGGACACACGTTTTCTAGTTTACATGTCATGATCGTGGAAGACACCCGTTTTTGCCCAGGAAGACCAGTGAAGCTGAATTGTCTATTTAAGTGCTTTACTTGAGCTTCTTTGAATTTTGTTATGATGGCCCATGTCCTTCCAAACTTACCTTTCACAATGAACACCCGAATTGGAGAATTCTAAATTGTTCAGTGTTTGTGTGAAACGTTTCTGGGGAATAAATGAACATGTTTAATAGTGGATATATTTTATTATCTCTTTCGTTATATCCGTAAGACTTCCTTTACGGTGGATTGACACGATGGATTGACACGGTGGATTGACACAGTGGATTGACACAGTGAATTGACACAATGGATTGACACATTGGATTGACACAGAGGATTGACACAGTGGATCGACACAGTGGATTGACACAGTGACTTAACACAATGGATCGACACAGTGGATTGACACAGTGTATTGACACAGTGTATTGACACAGTGTATTGACACAGTGGATCGACACAGTGGATTGAGACTAAGAAATCGACACAGTGGATTGAGACTAAGAAATCGACACAGTGGATTGACACAGTGGATTGACACAGTGGATTGACACAGTGGATCGACACAGTGGATTGACACAGTGGATTGACACAGTGGATTGACACAGTAGATTGACACAGTGGATGCCCACGTATGGGGCGTCACGTATTCACGAGTCTGTTACGACCAACAACTACATAGCCTAAGACAGCCGCACTGCATCACCGCAAAAGAAGTCGAACAAAGGCGGCTACTTCAGGGTAACCCAAGTGTCCACGGCGTTTCGGTCGGTGCATTCGTTTCTACGTTGACATCAAAGACTGACAATAAGCCGCGTCACATGAGCGCGTGTTGGGTAACGCAGACATTTCGGTTAATGACGCGCCACCTGGTGAGGTGCTATCTCATTGTGCTGAAAGTTTTGGCTGATATTGGATACTTTCTGCAGCATGAATAGAAGAAGGACTCGGAGTTCGCGTCGCAGTTTTTTAACGTTTCCGGAGCAAGAAATGTGAAGGAAGCTTCAGTCGCCTCTTCTTTATTTTCAGGATGGGGCAACTGAAATTAAAGGTAGAAAAATTGGCAGTCAGAAATGTAAGAAAATGGATGGAAGTTCAACTTTCTGTTATGCAAGGGTTAAAACTCGAACATAAATGGATCCATGATGGTATCTTCTTTACAGATGACATTGTCAAAATTGAATGATTTAGATTTCGCATTGGAACTAATGTATCCGAAGTATCATGGCTATTCATCATATCCATCGTTGAGTTATGACGTTAGAACCGGTGATTGTGCTCTACACCATTAAGAGAGTTTCATTTCAGTTATTCAATGTCATTGGTCCGGTAATGTGGTTAAGCAGACATAAATGTATTTGACAGACATACAGACAGACATAAATGTATTTGACAGACATACAGACAGACATAAATGTATTTGACAGACAGACAGAAATTCCGTTTATAATTCTCAATTCTTTTTACTAACACCATGGCGCGTACTTTAAAACCTTTTTTTTTTTTTTTCTTATTTAACTTTCATTGATCTTTGACCTTTGCCTCCCCACAATGTAATTACTGTTTGAAATAATGTGAACTTTTTACCATTGATCCAGCTCTCGACCCCAGAACCCCCCCCCCCCCCCCCCCCAACCCCCCCCCACAACCCCCCCCC
>CAXITT010000818.1:26420-55722 GCA_964033795.1 Lymnaea stagnalis | reverse complement strand
TATCTATCTATCTATCTATCTATCTATCTATCTATCTATCTATCTATCTATCTATCTATCTATCTATCTATCTATCTATCTATCTATCTATCTATCTATCTATCTATCTATCTATCTATCTATCTATATGTATGTATTATCTATCTATCTCTCTATGTATATATATCTTTCTAAATGGCTCTCTCTTTCTCTCTCTCTCTCTCTCTCTCTATGATTTTATCTCTTTCATTTATCCCTTGAACCAAGTGGTCCTATCCGTTCTGTTATTTCTTATCCTCGTTGATAACACGTGGAATCTAAACCCGAAAGAGTCGACCAATTTATTCTGAGCCAGTTTGTACATTCACTAAAAGCCTATCTCACCCGTCTCTTTGACCTCGCCTTTCTCACCATCTATCCTAATGGGATTATCTCAACCGTGAAGTGCATTTCAAAGATAAATTGATAAAATATCAGACAAAATAATTTAAGAATAACTTGTTTCAAACGCGTTATTGAATGTTTGTTATTCGCCTTAAAAAAATATTTCTTTTTACACCACTAGCAAGAGAGAGGCATTACTGGGACGTAAATATGAGGTTTTGTTTCGTTAGATGTTCATGGCAGACTTAGTTAAGAGCTTTACTAAGAATATCAAACTTTTTTTTTTAATCAAAGCATTCCAGAATCAAAATGGGATATTATAAGGTAGATCAATTTTAAATTTTGATTATTTCAACTGTGAAGATAATGAGCTTCTTACTTTGAACTCAGACATCTATTCTACCGGTACAGTTTGCAGACAACCATTCTACCGGTAGAGCTTGTAGACATCCATTCTACCGGCACAGTTTGTAGACATCCATTCTACCGGTACAGTTTGTAGACATCCATTCTACCGGTAGAGTTTGTAGACATCCATTCTACCGGCACAGTTTGTAAACATCCATTCTACCGGTACAGTTTGCAGACATCCATTCTACCGGTACAGTTTGCAGACAACCATTCTACCGGTAGAGTTTGTAGACATCCATTCTACCGGCACAGTTTGTAGACATCCATTCTACCGGTACAGTTTGTAGACATCCATTCTACCGGTACAGTTTGCAGACATCCATTCTACCGGTACAGTTTGCAGACATCCATTCTACCGGTACAGTTTGCAGACAACCATTCTACCGGTAGAGTTTGTAGACATCCATTCTACCGGCACAGTTTGTAGACATCCATTCTACCGGTACAGTTTGTAGACATCCATTCTACCGGTACAGTTTGCAGACATCCATTCTACCGGTACAGTTTGCAGACATCCATTGTACCGGCCCAGTTTGCAGACATCCATTCTACCGGTACAGTTTGTAGACATCAATTCTACAGGTACAGTTTGCAGACATCCATTCTACCGGCACATTTTGCAGATATCCATTGTACCGGCCCAGTTTGTAGACATCCATTCTACCGATAGAGTTAGCAGACTTCCATTTTACCGGTACAGTTTGCACACTTTCATTCTACCGGTGCAGTTTGCAGACGTTCATGCTTCCGGTACATATGTTGCAATCTTTTATTGTACCGGTACAGATGTGCAGAAAACAAAAGAAAGAATATCTCACTAACTATTTCGATAACTTTATCCTTGTAGATAAGAAAACAAACATAAAGGTAATTAAGTGTGTCTTTTATAACAATCTATCTCATTAATGTAAATTTGTCTTAACGTTTGACCTCAATGAATCGATCCGCCCAGCAAAAATAATTTAATAGCGACAAGGGTATGGAAAGAAAATGTCGACAATTCCAGAATTAATTAAAGAAAATGAGATGGGAGAATGAAGGTGGAATTATGTATTTGCTTGAGCAATTGCGGGGGGGGGGAGCATTTTATAACAATCAATCTCATTAATGTAAATTTGTCATAACGTTTGACCTCAATGAATCGAACCGCCCAGCAAAAATAAATTAATAGCGAAAAGGGTATGGAAAGAAAATGTCGACAATTCAAGAATTAATTAAAGAAAATGAGATGGGAGAATGAAGGTGGAATTATGTATTTGCTTGAGCAATTGCGGGGGGGGGGGAGCATTAGGTGGTCATCTGAGTGGAGCAGTAAAAGAAGCATCTGATGGCCGATGTGGTGGATTATTAGGTGATCAACTGGGTGCAGCACTAGGTGGTCAAATAAGTGGGTCATTATGTGGTCAAATAGTTGAATCATTAAGTGGCACAGCTTTACATTGTAGGATATCGCCAAGTGGCAACGTTTATGTGAAGCTTTACCTTGCACGATATGTGAAACTTTACATCGCAAGAAATGTGAAGCTTTACACTATAAGATATATGAAACTTAACGTTTGGAGTATAATGTGCTTCATATATTGTGATAATTTAAATGTTATCTTGTGGACAAAATGTCAATCACGCGGTGGAAATTCAGCTGAAAATAGTTAATGACAGAACGCTGTGGAAAGATTTGATGACAGAATGCTGTAGAAATATTTGATGACAGAATGCTGTGGAATTATTTGATCACATAATGATGTGGAAATATTTGATTAATGAATGCTGTGGAAATATTTGATGACAGAATGATATGGAAAAAAATGATGACAGAATGTAGTGGAACGATTCGATGACAGAATGCTGTGGAAAGATTTGATGACAGAATGCTGTGGAAAGATTTGATGACAGAATGCTGTGAAAAGATTTGATGAAAGAATGCTGTGAAAAGATTTGATGACAGAATGCTGTGGAAAGATTTGATGAAAGAATGCTGTGAAAAGATTTGATGACAGAATGCTGTGGAAAGATTTGATGAAAAAATTCCTTAGGAAAGATTTGATGGAAGAATGCTGTGGAAAGATTTGATGAAAAAATTCCTTAGGAAAGATTTGATGACAGAATGCTGTGGAAAGATTTGATGAAAGAATGCTGTGAAAAGATTTGATGACAGAATGATGTGGACAGATTTGATGAAAAAAGTCCTTAGGAAAGATTTGATGGAAGAATGCTGTGAAAAGATTTGATGACAGAATGCTGTGGAAAGATTTGATGACATAATGCTGTGGAAAGATTTGATGACAGAATGCTGTGGAAAGATTTGATGACAGAATGCTGTGCAAAGATTTGATGACAGAATGCTGTGGAAAGATTTGATGACAGAATGCTGTTGAAAGATTTGATGACAGAATGCTGTGGAAAGATTTCATGACAGAATGCTGTTAAAAGATTTGATGACAGAATGATGTGGAAAGATTTGATGACAGAATGCTGTGGAAAGATTTGATGACAGAATGCAGTAAAAGCTACCAATAAATCAATCCTCCTTTCAGCAAACTCCCCCACTACCCCCACCCCCCTAACCAAACATGCAGCTTGTTGCATCTGACATCATCAATTAACTTTTCTTAGGCCTCAATTAATTAAGAAGTAGAGAATTGTTGACACCTCACTCAGTAGCTCTCTCCACATACCATCAGATCAAATACCCGAGATCACATACCCTCAGATCCCATACCCACAGATCACATACCCTGAGATCACATATCCCCGATCACATTCCACAGATCACAAACCCTCAGAACACATACCCTCAGATCCCATACTCACAGATCACATACCCTTAGATCATCGGTTCTCAACCTGTGGGTCGCGACCCCTTTGGGGGTCGCGCGACCCTTTCCCAGGGGTCGCCTAAGACCATCTGAAAACACCTATCCTTACAGTTATGAAGTAGCAACGAAAATAATTGTGTTGCTGGGGGTCGCCGCGACACGAAAAACTGTATTAAAGGGTCGCAGCATTAGGAAGGTTGAGAACCACTGCCTTAGATCAAGTACCCTCAGATGCCTTACATAAGATCATATACTCTCAGATCACATACCATCAGATCACGTACCCACAGATCAAATACCCTCAGATCACATACCCTCAGATCACAAACCCATAGATCACATACCACCAGATCATATATCCACAGATCACAAACCCCCAGATCACTTACCCACAGATCACATACCCCCGATCACATACCACCAGTTCACATACCCCCAGATCCAATACCCTCACAAACCGTGACGTAGAAAAGAGAGTGGCCCACCCCCGGTTGGCAAGCCTCGGGTGGCTTTTTCCCCCTTTTACATTAAGGTTGTGGCTCTTTCGTCAAACTTCAGACATTGTTGTTGTGAAAGGGGTAGCCAAAAGCGTGGCCCGTCTTGGTCGGTGCGAACCTTAGCGACGCCACTAGATTCGCAAAAACAGTCCATCAGTACAACAGACAAACTATAAAAGAAGGAGAAACGGAGACGTATCACGTGACTGCATTTTGTCTGCAGCACCGATTCTCACAACCCCCCTCCCCCATTACTACTCTCACCCCCACCCCCACATCTGTTTGGCTTGCTCGGATTCATTCATTCTGTTTGGCACTCAAGCAAAGGGACATCACCGCAGGGGAGTGCAGCGAGGATTTCTTCTCGTTTTTTCCCCCCCGTTCTGAAATTGTGATGTTAATTTTTGTTGCCCAAATTCTGTTTATTTCGTCACAATCCCTGATAGAGGTCAGTGCTCTGTACATAGTGTTTGTTGAGTGCTCGGTATTTATTGTTTGGGTTTATAATTTGCGTTTTCGTCTCGAGATTCGCTGGACACGTTCTAAGGCAGTGGTTCCCAAACGTTTAAGTTGGGCGGACCGGTGAACAAGTTTCGAAATTTCACCAGGGACCGTTGCACGATTTATTTATTATACCTTTATTTCTATTTGACATTAAATATTTATGTTATGAGGACCGGCAGCGTTAGGCATGCGGGCCGGGGAAGGCCCGCTGACCGCAATTTGGGGAACCGCTGTTCTTAAGGAATAAAGATCAGTGTTTTCTTACATAGAGCGCGGATTCGGTTGATAGTTTTCTTGCACGTTGTGGCTGTTTGAACAGGGAAGTTAAAACTTCATGATATCACTTTCTCACTTTTTCAAACAACAGAAGGAAGGAAATTGTCTAAAACTCTGGATGTAAGCCTTGGACCTGCGTACCATGTGTTTGACATTCGGATTTGAATTTAAAAAAAAAATTTTTTTTTAAAATAACTATAACTTTGTCGATCACAGCATGTTCTAAAAAACTATAACTTGGATCTTTGATACGTGCATCTTTTTTCAGTTCCTAAACATAGTTACCGATATTTAAAATAACCATTAATAAGTCGTTTCAAAACTGTGTAAGGTAGACGCCAGAAGAAATGGATTGTTTAATACAGCTATTGCGCGAGCGTTGTGCCAGCAAAGAGACGGTGACCTATGCGTAATGAAAGCTGCTGGGCATTGTGGGTGTACTACGTCATCTAACCATTTGGTCACTTCTTTTCAAGGCTTATACGTTTGCTTTGTTTGTTTCTTTGCCCGTGGCAACGACTACTTAATGACTTATGATGAATTCATTGATTTTCAAACTAAGTCTTTGCACTTGAATGTTGGGGTTGATGCAATGTTTTTTCATTTAAAAACATGATTGTTGAATGTTTTTGTTTTTTTCTAAATTCAAATCTTCTAGTTAGGTTAATATATATATATATGTGTGTGTGTGTGTGTATACAAGCATATGAAGAAATATATAAAATACTAATATTTATCGATGACTATAATATTTTTCTTAAACATTTGACACGGAAAGAGTTTGGAGGGCTCTAAATTGATTCACTTTCTTGATTCTGGGCTAAAAAATGTCAACTTTTTACGGAACTATTGGTATATTACCATTCTACTTTCAATGCTATTCATGGATGACCTGGAGTGGTGCAAGGTAAAGGGTGCACAATAGCGGTTGAGATGTTTCTTTTGTTATAACGTCATCCCCAGTCATGTTCCGGTCTAGTGGGTGCGCGCCACTGTCAAGACGCTATGGTCTAGTGATTGAATGCGTTCATTCTTGTCGGTTATACCACAGTTATATGGAAGATTGGTTTTATCAAAGTCATTGGTGTTATTGTTTTGAAGAAAAGCCCTTTGGAGACCTAGATATTATAGAGTTAATAGTCTAGCAATGTTCTCATGGGGTAATGCAAGTGTGGCACATCAGTGTACCTCACTCTTGAAATGCGCTTTAGTTTGAAAGTCTCTCTTTCCACTTGCCTCTCCATCTTGTCGATGAGCCGATCTGTGAACGGAATGTTGGTTATATTTGAATATTTTTTTTGGTATCTACTCACGTGACATTGTCGTTGAGTTGATCATGTCTCGTGAAGTTTTCCTGGGTCGATGAAGGCGGGTCGACACTGTCGTTTAAATTCTCAATTTTTAACGCCAAGTTAAAAAGTTAAATCACTTCAAAGGGGGATTTTTTTAAAGCATTCGTAGTTTTTTAAAAAGGAAATAATTGGAATTGTGTCGATCATTTAATGATGGATTTTAATTCTTAAAAGTTAAAAAATAAAATATATTGAAAATGTTTTAAAAATAGACTTTCTAACAAATACGAGTTAACATATAAATGTGTAGATGAGCAGGCGATGAGCAGTCGATGAGCAGGCGATGAGCAGTGTATGAAGCAACAACATTGAAACTGAACACGCTTAATGTTGAGGAATACTTTTTTTATAAAATTTCTTCACACACTTTCTTTCCTTAGGACATTTTAGGAAATGGTAAATTTTACTTTTTAATTCGTTTTAACTCGTCTATGATAGCAAGTCTTTTTTTTAACTTATTTTTTTAATCTTTATTCTTACTTAGCTTAATTTTCATATTTGAGATCAATTTATTTATGATTTCGGCTCTTAGTTTGAAGTAAATGTTTGCCTTCTCTTAGGTGAGTTGCCTTCCAAGGCTAATCGGTCCTATCCACACAGGGTGCTTGGGACGTTGGCTTTGGCGCGGATTGAACTCAGGACCACCACTATTGAGGAGTGAGTCATTTTAGACCACTCGGCCTCCCTGTGACTTATATTTACGAACCTATATTAAATTTTGACTGGTTTATATTTTTTTCCAGTCATACCGAAAAAAAAAGATCCCCAAGAACCGGGATCTTACACAAAAACAAACACCAAAAAGAAAAAACAAACAAACAAAAAAACAAACCCAAACCAAACAAACAAATTCGTTAGTAAAAGCTTATCTGACGGAACCAACCCTGGAAGAGAAGGCGCTCTCTGATGACGTGCAACTCTATTAGGCTCAACTCTGACGGAAACAACCCTAGAAGAGAAGGCGCTCTCTAATGACGTGCAACTCTATTAGGCTCAACTCTGACGGAACCAACCCTAGAAGAGAAGGCGCTCTCTGATGACGTGCAACTCTATTAGGCTCAACTCTGACGGAACCAACCCTAGAAGAGAAGGCGCTCTCTAATGACGTGCAACTCTATTAGGCTCAACTCTGACGGAACCAACCCTGGAAGAGAAGGCGCTCTCTGATGACGTGCAACTCTATTAGGCTCAACTCTGACGGAACCAACCCTGGAAGAGAAGGCGCTCTCTGATGACGTGCAACTCTATTAGGCTCAACTCTGACGGAAACAACCCTAGAAGAGAAGGCGCTCTCTGATGACGTGCAACTCTATTAGGCTCAACTCTGACGGAAACAACCCTAGAAGAGAAGGCGCTCTCTGATGACGTGCAACTCTATTAGGCTCAACTCTGATGGAAACAACCCTAGAAGAGAAGGCGCTCTCTAATGACGTGCAACTCTATTAGGCTCAACTCTGACGGAACCAACCCTAGAAGAGAAGGCGCTCTCTAATGACGTGCAACTCTATTAGGCTCAACTCTGACGGAACCAACCCTAGAAGAGAAGGCGCTCTCTAATGACGTGCAACTCTATTAGGCTCAACTCTGACGGAACCAACCCTAGAAGAGAAGGCGCTCTCTAATGACGTGCAACTCTATTAGGCTCAACATTAAAGCACAATTCACATATGATACTGTCTTTCGGCCAAAACCTAAACCAAAACGAAATTTAAAAAAAGTACTTTCGGCCGACACCGGGGCCGAAACAGAAAGATGTATAACTCTATATATATTTCGAAACGCGTTCGTTTCATTTCTTTGTCAATGACAACATTAATGAGAATGATAATGATGAATGTTAATGCATTTCATGAAATAAAGAATTGAATGGTCCTGGAGTTCCCAAATTGTATTTATAAAACATTAAAAACAAAAACAATACAAGAAATATTCCCATTCCCTTTTTTTATTTCCACAAAACGATTTACTTTTGTCTCGGCCTAATTGAAATTTCGTTTTTTGGAAATATTAGACAAATAGGTCATGATGCAGTTGTCAGCAGTGTTCACGGGGGATTTAGAGGATGACAGAAGGAGTCGAGCAATAATGAATTTCTGATTTCCCGCCGACGGACTAAGTGACAGCCTGACTTGTAGTTGACGACGCAAAGCCTACATCACTTTCGGCCGAAAGGGAAAGAAAAACAAAGGTTAACTTTCGGGTTCCGATCGAAATTGGAGTGACGCCGAAAGAAGTCTGGTTGAAAAGTAATGTAGTGGCACTGTCTAGTGATGTCTGGTAATGTAGTGGCATTGTCTAGTGATGACTGGTAATGTAGTGGCATTGCCTAGCGATGTCTGGTAATGTAGTGGCATTGTCTAGTGATGACTGGTAACGTAGTGGCATTGCCTAGCGATGTCTGGTAATGTAGTGGCATTGTCTAGCGATGTCTGTTAATGTAGTGGCATTGTCTAGTGATGTCTGGTAATGTAGTGGCATTGCCTAGTGATGTCTGGTAATGTAGCTGCATTGTCTAGTGATGTCTGGTAATGTAGTGGCTTTGTCTAGTGATGTCTGGTAATGTATGTGCTATGGTCTAGTGATGTCTGGTAATGTAGTGGCATTGCCTAGTGATGCCTGGTAATGTATGTACTATGGTCTAGTGATGTCTGGTAATGTAATGGCTTTGTCTAGTGATGCCTGGTAATGTATGTGCTATGGTCTAGTGATGTCTGGTAATGTAGTGGCATTGTCTAGTCATGCCTGGTAATGTATGTACTATGGTCTAGTGATGTCTGGTAATGTATGTGCTATGGTCTAGTGATGCCTGGTAATGTATGTGCTATGGTCTAGTGATGTCTGGTAATGTAGTGGCATTGTCTAGTCATGCCTGGTAATGTATGTACTATGGTCTAGTGATGTCTGGTAATGTAATGGCATTGTCTAGTGATGCCTGGTAATGTATGTACTATGGTCTAGTGATGTATGGTAATGTAATGGCTTTGTCTAGTGATGTCTGGTATTGTATGTGCTATGGTCTAGTGTTTTTCGGTTTACCGTTTTGTTGTGGTCTCGTGAATTCCAGTTTACCGTCGTGGTAAGTGTCTAAATGTAATGCATATCACTTGGAATGTAACTCAATGTTTGTTCCACGTCATGTATTTATAATCTTATTTTTTTTAGAACTAGACAAAAGGTTCTTCATCGGTTCTATAACATACAATTCGGATTACACTCTGTGTTGTGAGATTATCGATTCCTATAAATCGTTCTTGAGACCCCCACGGGAAGAATTCGGAGTACATTCTGAACTAAATACTAGAACTACCGAGACGAATGCCCTTGCCATCTCCAGCTTCATGACTTTCTGAATAAGTCGCTTGGCATCTTGACACCAGCAATGGCAGCTTATTTGACTAATGTGTAAGTATGCATGTCTTTATTTTTTTTGTTGTGGTCTGTCAAACCGTCTAGGTATTAATCTGGAAATCAAACACACGACGGACGAACCAAGTATTTTGCAAGATGATTTGCTTCGCCAGTGAATTGCCCAGGTGTTAGTATGCATCTGAGACCGCGACTAGTGCAGTATCTTGTTTTACATGACAAAAAATATTTAATTTGTCCTGACATACACAAAAAAAGTTAAGACGCTTTCCTATTTAAAATAGACGAAAGTCATTTCACAAGCTCTTAACTCTGCTTTTCAGCACATGAGAAAATCTTAGACTGGTCGAATGATATGTAGTGCTTTTATAGAGAATGGAAATTTATTTTATGTCTTCGTGTAATCGGGCTTTACGTCTCCATGTAATCATGCTTTTTATCTCCATGTAATTTTGCTTTATGTCTCAGTGTAATCTTGCTTTATGTCTCAGTGTAATATTGCTTTATGTCTTCATGTTATATTGCTTTATATATTCATGTTATCTTGCTTTATGTCTCAATGTAATCTTGCTTTATGTATTGTTTTTTAAATTTTTAAATTGAAAACTTTAACTGGCAACATTGTATTTAACTGCCTTTGCTATTTTTTGACATATTTCAATTTAACAGTTGAACATAAAATTACCTTCGGGGAATGTGTAGATTTCAAGATTAGAATGATAAACATCTACTGAACCAACCGAATCTATGGGATTAACATTACCAGCTGTACAAAGACTGAGACAATGTGCTACTAAACGTACGTACAATGGTGTTGCCAACACCGCAGATTACCTCGAGATCATCCCCAGCGCGCAGTTGATTATATGATTAAGCCAGACATGTAAGATGGTGCAGATCTGCTTTCGGTAACTGAGTTATACCATAATGTAATAAAGCCAAATTGCCCTGGTGCCCAGGAGGCTTTGCCAGGAGATCCAATGGATTGAATTACCTGCAGGCCCGTCATGCTGGGGGGCAAGCGAGCCGTTGCCAGCCAGGGATACCATCTGATGACATCAGCTGATTTCAGCTCACATACCAGATTATTGGTTGGATGAAGTGGAAGTCAATCATAAGCATACCTTAGACCAGCTCATTATTCTTCCAGTATCTTACATAAAGGCGGAAGCACTACTTCGACTTCTTTCACTTGACGCGCAATTTGGGAGGAAATAAAAGCTGTACGGGCCGAAAGCCGGACAGATTTAGTTTAATGTTTGTCGGGTTTTAAGGGCTGAGGATAAGATAGATAAATCCCAAAAGATATAATTTCAAGAAATAAACAAGTGATGCTGTATTCTCCAAAAGTTCCAACCCTCGCCCTCCAGCCCCCTCCCCCCGCCCCCCAAAGCCATTTAGCTCTGACATGGGATGGTTTCTAATTGTGATTACCGTGTAATTATAATCAAGCTGATTTCTAATCATGACTGTGACTAACGATCACGTGGATAAACAAAATGGATTTTGCAATCTCTATTTTTTTTTTTTAAAAAGCATTTTCCCGTTAATAAACGCTGCTTACCGTAAACAACCGGCTGGGGAAAACTCACGTCACCCGAAATGTGGGTTACACTCAAACGTTAACTGGATCGTGTAGAGCAGGGGGGGTGGGGGTGGGCAAGCTTTTTGTGCGGGGAGCCACATTGAAAAATGTAAAGCTATTGGGGTGGGGGGTGGGGGCGCATGTATGTTATGCCCAATTTTTACATCTCGATAAACATTTCTCTATATGAAAATCGGTAAATTCAGATTTTAGCCTTACGTGACAAGAGTCAAGACTGTTTAAACAAAATAGAACATTAGAAAGTTGATCACAAATGTTTAAACAATCATAACGCTATATGAAATTCTGTGAAATTCAACAAAATAACTTAAAAACAAAGTCATTTTTTTTAAATTTCTAAATGCCTTCCAGGGCCGGATAAGGACAGTTACCGGGTCGTAGTTTGCGCACCCCTAACGTTGAAAAACGTGTCCTGTTGTTCAGTTTGATGTTGATGTTTTCAAAGTTTTCAGCCTTGCTAAGTGGAAGTACACACTATTTTTACACGTTCTAAATTTTCAAAACACAAAAATTCGTTTAAAAAAATATCTGAACTAAGAATGTGACTCAATTACGTCAAAAATAGTTAACGAGGTTTCAGAACGTAAATATTCCCGTTAGTTATGACAGGGTACTCGTTTAGTTGTTACAGGGGACTCGTTTAGTTGTCACATGGGCCTGGCTTAGATGTCACAGGGGACTGGTTTAGTTGTCACAGGGGACTCGTTTAGTTGTTACAGGGGACTTGTTTAGATGTCACAGGAGACTGGTTTAGTTGTCACAGGGGACTGGTTTAGTTGTCACATGGGACTGGTTTAGTTGTCACAGCGGACTGGTTTAGTTTTCACAGGGGACTCGTTTAGTTGTCAAAGGGGACTCGTTTATTTGTCACAGGGGAATCGTTTAGTTGTTACAATGGACTCGTTTAGTTGTCACAGGGGACTGGCTTAGTTTCACAGGGGAATCGTTTAGTTGTTACAGGGGACTGGTTTAGTTGTTACAGGGAACTAGTTTAGTTGTCACAGAGAACTGGTTTAGTTGTCACTGGGAACTGGTTTAGTTGACACATGGGAATGGTTTTGTTGTCACAGGGAACTGGTTTAGTTGTCATCGGGAACTGGTTTAGTTGTGACAGGTAACTGGTTTACTTGTCACAGGGAATTGGTTTAGTTGTCACAGGGAACTGATTTAGTTGTCACTGGGAACAGGTTTATTTGTCATAGGGGACTGTTTTTAGTTGTTACAAGGGACTAGTTACGTTGTCACAGAGGACTCACATGGGAATGGTTTAATTGTCACAACGGACTGGTTTAGTTGGCACAAGGGACTTTTTTAGTTGTCACAGGGGACCAGTTTAATTGTCACAGAGGAATGGTTTTGTTGTCACAATTGAATGGTTACTTGTCACAGGGTAACGGTTTAGTTGTCACAGGGGACTGGTTTAGTTGTCACAGGGGACCGGTTTAGTTGTCACAGGGGACTGGTTTAGTTGTCACAGGGGACCGGTTTAGTTGTCACAGTGGACTGGTTTAGTTGTCACAGGGAACCGGTTTAGTTGTCACAGTGGAACTGGTTTAGTTGTCACAGGGGACTTGTTTAGTTGTCACAGGGGACTGGTTTAGTTGTCACAGGGGACTGGTTTAGTTGTCACAGGGGATTGGTTTAGTTGTCACATGGGACTGGTTTAGTTGTCACATGGGACTTGTTTAGTAGTCACAGGGGACTGGTTAAGTTGTCACAGGGGACTGGTTTAGTTGTCACAGGGGACTGGTTTAGTTGTCACAGGGGACTGGTTTAGTTGTCACAGGGGACTGGTTTAGTTGTCACAGGGGACCGATTTAGTTGTTACAGGGGACCGGTTTAGTTGTCACAGGGGATGTGTTTAGTTGTCACAGGGGACTGGTTTAGTTGTCACAAGGGACTGGTTTAGTTGTCACAGGGGACTGGTTTAGTTGTCACAGTGGACTGGTTTAGTTTTCACAGTGGACTCGTTTAGTTGTCACAGGGGTCTGGTTTAGTTGTCACAGGGGACTGGTTTAGTTGTCACAGGGGACTGGTTTAGTTGTCACAGGGGACCGGTTTAGTTGTCACAGTGGACTCGTTTAGTTGTCACAGGGGACTCGTTTAGTTGTTACAGGGGACTGGTTAAGTTGTCACAGGGGACCGGTTTAGTTGTCACAGGGGACAGGTTTAGTTGTCACTGGGGACCGATTTAGTTTTTACAGTTGACCGGTTTAGTTGTCACAGGGGACGTGTTTAGTTGTCACAGGGGACTGGTTTAGTTGTCACAGGGGACTGGTTTAGTTGTCACAGGGGACTCGTTTAGTAGTCACAGGGGACTGGTTTAGTTGTCACAGGGGACTGGTTTAGTTGTCACAGGGGACTGGTTTAGTTGTCACAGGGGACTGGTTTAGTTGTCACAGGGGACCGGTTTAGTTGTCACAGTGGACTCGTTTAGTTGTCACAGGGGAACGGTTTAGTTGTCAAAGGGGACTGGTTTAGTTGTCACAGGGTACCGGTTTAGTTGTCACAGTGGAACTGGTTTAGTTGTCACAGCGGACTGGTTTAGTTTTCACAGGGGACTGGTTTAGTTGTCACAGGGGACTGGTTTAGTTGTCACAGGGGATTGGTTTAGTTGTCACATGGGACTGGTTTAGTTGTCACAGGGGACTGGTTTAGTAGTCACAGGGGACTGGTTTAGTTTTCACAGGGACTGGTTTACTTGTCACAGGGGACTTGTTTAGTTCTCACAGGGGACTGGTTTAGTTGTCAAAGGGGACTGGTTTAGTTGTCACAGGGGACCGATTTAGTTATTACAGGGGACCAGTTTAGTTGTCACAGGGGACGTGTTTAGTTGTCACAGGGGACTGGTTTAGTTGTCACAAGGGACTGGTTTAGTTGTCACAGGGGACTGGTTTAGTTGTCACAGGGGACTCGTTTAGTTGTCACAGGGGACTGGTTTAGTTGTCACAGGGGACTGGTTTAGTTGTCACAGTGGACTGGTTTAGTTGTCACAGGGGACTGGTTTAGTTGTCACAGGGGACCGGTTTAGTTGTCACAGGGGACTGGTTTAGTTGTCACAGGGGATTGGTTTAGTTGTCACAGGGGACTTGTTTAGTTTTCACAGGGGACTGGTTTAGTTGTCACAGGGGACTGGTTTAGTTGTCACAGGGGATTGGTTTAGTTGTCACAGGGGACTGGTTTAGTTGTCACAGGGGACTGGTTTAGTTGTCACAGGGGACTGGTTTAGTTGTCACAGGGGACCGGTTTAGTTGTCACAGTGGACTCGTTTAGTTGTCACAGGGGACCGGTTTAGTTGTCACAGGGGACTGGTTTAGTTGTCACAGGGTACCGGTTTAGTTGTCACAGGGGACTGGTTTAGTTGTCACAGGGGACTGGTTTAGTTGTCACAGTGGACTGGTTTAGTTTTCACAGTGGACTCGTTTAGTTGTCACAGGGGATTGGTTTAGTTGTCACAGGGGACTCGTTTAGTTGTAACAAGGGACTGGTTTAGTTTTCACAGGGGACTCGTTTAGTTGTCACAGGGGACTGGTTTAGTTGTCACAGGGGACCGGTTTAGTTGTCACAGAGGACTGGTTTAGTTGTCACAGGGGACTGGTTTAGTTGTCACAGTGGACTGGTTTAGTTTTCACAGGGCACTGGTTGTTTAGGTGACATTCATTTCCGATCAATTAGATGTTGTTGTTTTTTAATGTATTTGTTGGATCAAACATTTAATTTAAAATCCACTTACTTGAAAACATGATTTTGTGTGGACACTGAAGTGTGGTTTGGGTTGTTTCTAGCTCATTGCCCCCCCCTCCCCACCAACTACATCCCGAGAGTAAATCTAAAATAATGAGCATAGGTGTGACCTGTGTAAATATCCGACAACAAAGTGTTAGCACGGCCCTAGTCAGTCCCTGGTATATTACATTTGAGTACAACTTGTTTTGACTTTGTAAAATACCAATTTAAAATGCTTCAAAATATTCAATTTTATTAGATCTAGTGTTATAAATTTAATTTTAAAAAACAGTTTAGAAAATTACTCCCCTACACACACACACACACAAAAAAATCCCCTTGAAATATAATTAACAAAATTGTTGTGTCGAGAGTATTTGTACTCTGTTGAGTTCATCACGTCTGCTCACGCTGCCTGACCTTCATTTACGAAACATTGTATAGGAACATTCAAAAATTCTTTTTTTTTATTTTAAAAAAAAATCTGTTTAAAGCAATACCTCATTACGTCACGTGTCTGTCGGGAGACGGTATGATTACGTTGAGGCATGATTCGCTTAAGGAACCTCCTTGAAGTCTCGAGATGCCAGAACCTGTGTTATGGATCGCTCTCTATTAAACCAAATACGTTTTGGCGTCGTGTCGAACTTTGACCTACGCGAGGATGATTTCCACCAAACTCATTTACAGTACAATAACATGACTGAACCCCAAAAAAAAAAACAAAAAAAAAAAAAACACCAGTTTTAAGTTTCTAAATATAAGAAGAAGAAAAAAAAACCTGCAGTTCTCCATTATTATTGGGAAAACATGATCTATTTTTAACCCGGGCAAATCTATGTGCCTTGCATCTCTCAGAAATAATCGCAGAGATTATATATTAATTCCTCACCAGCGGGGTGGGTAGGTGTGGTGGATCGGGGGGCTGGGGAGGAGGAGGGTGAGGGCTGCAGAAGGTGTTGCAGTCGGGAGACGCACCGTCAAAATATATCCGTCCACAATACCTTGTTTCTTCGCTTCCTCTACCAGGCTTCTTAAATCTTTCTTAAACAACAGTTTTGCTCTGTATGTCGAGGTGATGGGAGTAAAAAAAAAATCAAGCATCGTTAAAAGACGAATATAGTTTCAAAGCAAACAAGAGACACATTTTTCCATAGAGCGTTGATGAATAGGCACATTTTACATAACCATCTACTATCTACTAATGTTTCCTTTTTTCTAAAGAATCCTTCGCATGGGTTGGTGTGTTTGTGGCAAAAATTTCCAGAAGGCTAACTGGTCCACTTCCCATCGGCCTATCAAGCTGACACTTGGCACATAGACTTGCTGCTACTAACAACATATTTTTATTAAATTTCAGCCCCACCCCTAAACCCTAACCCTCAAAAATAAGTTTATTCTGCTTTTCAGGGGGGGGGGGAAGCTAACTGACCCACTTTCCGTCATCTTATTGAGCTGAAACTTGGTACATAGACTCGTTGCCAAGACAAAACTTTCTTTTTAATTTTCAGTCATAACCTCCAACCCCCCCCCCCCCCCCCCCCCCCACCTTTCTAAAATAAGTTTTTTTCCTATTTTTTGTTTCAAGGCTTTGATAAATGGATTCGTGTTTTGGTGTGGAGTTTCAACGTGTAGCTGTTGCTATGTGCTTAGAATTTGTGACGTATTTGGGTATGGGAGATACAAAAGCCATTGCAATAAAAATGAAATGTACTTTTGAAGGGCAACAATGAGGGAAATAAGAAACTTGCTTTCGCCAAAAGTTAACCCACTTACATAACCGCTTCTTAATCTAAATATGTGGACTAAGTTTGATCAAAACCATTCGCATACCAAAAAACAGTTATTACAATCGCATATATATGTTTATTTGTAAAATGAGAATATAGCATCTATCTTTTTCCTGTTTAAATATTGGATTTAAAGATATTGTGATCCACGTAAAAATGTACACACCCTATTTCCTACCTCCGATATTTATGTCTACTAAAGAAGGCTAATTATTGATCAAATTCATTCTGAGGCGTACCTTGTACAGCCTGGGCCAAAATGAAAGTATCGCATCCACCCCTCCCTTCCAACCACAGAGCTTTAAAAAAAATAAAAAAATTATCCACGGGATTTTAGCCCCCTTACGTACGCAAAATCACACTTTTTGAACTTCATATGGTTCCTTCTTATTTCGATGAGTGTTAAGTGCATTAGTGATTGCACTTTGGAATTAAACGGCATTTTCTTGTTAAAAGTATATTTTAAGGTTACATTTGTGTTTCATTAATAATTTAAAGAGCAATCTTTGGAACTATCTTAAGCATTTTATATACGTTTGAAAGTTATGAAACAAAAAATAAATTTAAAAATTATTATCAAAGAATTACACGTAATCGCGTTTATTGGGAAAATCTAAACATCAGATGTTTTTAGTGCGTTATTAATATCGCGAAATTAAATTAAAATTAATTGGTTCTAAATAATCACGCAAAAGAAATCATAGGGCGAGTTGCCTATTTGGCCTAAGCTAAAAGTTCTCTGATTTGATAAAAGAGGGTGACAAAACTGATGATGTATTTTCCCCCTTCTTAAAAGTAAAATTAATTTTAAAAATTTAATTGCTTTTTAAATTGTTAATAAAACACACACAAATCTTTGCTTTGTATTTTTAACATTTAATAAGTTGTTTTTTTTAAATTTCAAAAATATAATTTTATTAAATTTATAACGTAATAAAACCGTAACCTTTAAATATACTTCTAATTTGAAAATGCCGTTTAAGTCAATCAGTACAGCTATACTCCATAGCCAAATAGCATTCAGTAATTAACTTATAACTCATCCAAATAGGAACAAACCATAAAAGTGCAAAATATGTGTATGGAATGAACTAAAATCCGATGGAAGATTTTATTAATTTTATTCAAATTTGTGGAAGGGGTTGGTCATTTTCCCCCAGGCAGCACAAGATACGTCTATAAATAAAAGTATTAATTTGATAAATAATTAACATTCTTTGGTACATACATCTCGGAGGTAGGAAATGGGATGTGTACATTTTTATGAGGATTACAATATATTTAAATCCTATGGTATTAGATTTGTTTAAAAAGAGATGTTAAATTCTTTTTATTACAAAGAAACAAATGTTTACCAATTTTTTAAAAAAATCAACGGCGCTAACAAAACGTGAGTACATTTATAGAAGTATACCCATGAAGATCAAAACCCAATCATTTCACATACTTGAAAATTTAATTTTGAAAAATGGAGATGGGTTAATATTTTCTTTAAAAAAAAAAAATATTAAAAAAAAATAATAATAAAAATATATTTTTGTTTTAGTTTGTGTAGGTGTGTATTTTTATGAGATTAACAATTAAAAAAAAAGACATCCTAGTCTGTTATAGACGTGAAAAACAGTTGCGAAATTCTTCCTTAGATCAAAGAATTCATTGTTTTACGCTTTTCTGAAAATATATAAGTTAGTTTAAATTTTTGATGAAGATATCAATATATAAAATTCCGTTAATATAAAATATATTTATATTATATGTAGAGCTTTTGTTGTAAATTTAAGATTATTTTTTCAAAATTTTTAGAGAAAAAAAGTTGTAGCTCAATGGCACGAAAAGGGGTAAATCTTAAGAATTTACCTAGCTTAGAAATCGTCCCTCAATTAATTTCTTTAGTGAGAAAAGTGATATAATTAGTGATCATTTAGGTTGGGTAAATAAAGTCCATGTTTAGAGAGAAAAGTGTAGTTTTGGGGCGTGAAAGGGAGACGGGTAGGCGTATAATATATAGCAGATAAATACTTCTTAAAACTTAATGATGTTAGAAACTTAAATATCATTACATAAATACTTCTTTTTAAAATTGGAATTTGTGATGAGTTTTTGCAATAGAAGGTAGAAATTATCGTAAAGGGCCTACCATAATTATCCCGATAATATTGGGTTATACATTCCAGTTTATTAAGAAAAAATTGATTATACTTTCCTTTTTGCAACAGTAACAACGCACTAATAAACGCGCTAAAAACACATGTTTGGGTTTTCCCGATAAATGTGATCACTGTATTCTTAGACCATATTTTTTTTTTATTAGAAATGTTTTTCATAACTTTCAAACTCGAAAAAATGCTTAAAATAGTTCCTTTATATTTATTTTAAATGTGTTTGTAATTTATAATAATAATACTTAAGCATTAACTAAAATAAAAGGGTATATATTTTATTTTCTGCTCATTCAAATTTATTCAATTTCCATAGAAAATAACTATAATTGTTTTTGAGAATCCAACCGTATTTAAATCTCTCCTTTTCTTTTGCCTTGAAGTAAGCCTAGCTTCATTACATATATATATATTTATTTATTTATTTATTTATATTGTTAAGCACTGGCTTCTAATATGAGAAATTAATCTCTTATTTTAAATTTGTGGCTCGTTCAAACAGTGCCTAACAAAGGACGATACCATAGAGTCAATAATAGTAAAGATACGACACCCAAAACAGTTGCTAGTTACAATTGATAAGATTTATTTAAGTCTTAATATAATTACAAAAGAAAATATAATTACAATCATCAACGTACAGTAAGGTAGATCTTTTACCATTACACAGTTAACACAGTTAATACAATGTGCCAATAAATTATGATGAATGAAGAAGGCGAATAAACACATATAAATATACAAAGAATAATACACGTCTCGTGAAGTTAAAACTATCTATCTGAATCTCCTTTCTCTCCGTATCTATCACTCTTTTACATACACGTAGCGTAAGACGCTTCCAGAAAAGACTTATAACGTGTTGTTTACATTTCTCGGGTTATCGAGAAATTCGACAAGATACTAGGAGACAGTCTAACCATATTTAATTGGTAAACACGGTTGTAAACAAGATACATCAAAGAGATTTAACCACGCCCACAACAAACGTTACCGTCTGCTAGTAGTCTAATGCGGGGTCAAAGAAAGTTCACGCTCGGGGAATGTGTGCTACATAACAATATATATTAGGTGTAACTGCGGTCTACAAAGAATCTAAATATTTTAACTATCAGTCCTGAAATTTCTTTAGTCCATAGAAAAGATAGTGACAGAAAATATGGTAATTTATCCAACTTTTATCAAGCAATTATCCTTAGCCACATGGAAACACATCACGAGAAAATCTGCTTTCAGATAATCCGCTGGATTAATAGTCCCCCAACATTTTAACGATCGAATAAGAGGATACGATTATAAAATCTATATACTAATTTGGTAGCAAACACATAACTTCTCATAATAGCAATGTTAGGACTAAGAAAATACCTTGAAGTACCAGAAAAGTCTTGATAGATACTTGATAGATTCTTCATAGATGTAAGGGTTCCCATAGGAAGGTAATGTCAAAGCACTTTATAAAAAAATTATTGCTGTTCTCAAAAATCTCTTGTAAGTACGGCCCAAATACTCATGTAATGCGATTTTTATTATTATTTTTTTTTTTGACATTGTTATCACCACTTTAACCATTTTAAGAACCACTGTTGTTTAAGGGCTATTGCAGCCATTATTTTTTATGTTTTTCGCGGAGTCAGGCGCAGTTAACGAGACATGATAAATTAGTAGAACTCTCCAACCAGCCTTTTTATTTACAATGGCTCATGTCTCGTCTACCGATTTTTTTTTAAAAAACAAGTTACTTGTAACAAGATAAATGTCTATTCTTTACTTCGTTTCTTTTCAAAACATGGCTCGTTGGAAGAAAATATCGTGATTCCATTGCGATGTTGCTGCACTCATCTGACTTACTTCAAGACATTGGCATTAAATGTGTTAGTTTAGTAAGTACTCGTAAGAGCCACTGTTAAGTAAGTAATCATTAGATCCACATTTAAGTAGACCACTAGGTAATCATAAGAGCCACAGTTTAGTAAGTCATCTTCAGACCGCAGTTTAGTAAGTCATCTTAAGAGCCACAGTTTAGTAAGTCATCTTAAGGCCACCGTTTAGTAAGTCATCTTAAAAGCCACAGTTTAGTAAGTCATCTTAAGAGCCACAGTTTAGTAAGTCATCTTAAGAGCCACAGTTTAGTAAGTCATCTTAAGAGCCACAGTTTAGTAAGTCATCTTAAGAGCCACAGTTTAGTAAGTCATCTTAAGAGCCACAGTTTAGTAGTCATTTTAAGAGCCAAAGTTTAGTAAGTCATCTTAACAGCCACAGCTTAGTAGGTCATCTTAAGACCACCGTTTAGTAGGTCACCTTAAGAGCCACAGTTTAGTAAGTCATCTTAAGGGCCACGAGAGTGGCTTTAACTTTTATCGTTTCAACATAAAAAAAACTTTTATATAAAGGATAAAAAAATAAACTCCGAAAATCGTGAGCCGACGTCACTTATGCGACTCCTCTTGTCTTTGAAGGACTTTGAAAAGTGGGAAATGTCTGACACCTAGTCCCTGTGTTAAAAAAATATAATGGTTCTCTTGCCTCAGTGTGAACTGTTAGCCCCGGTCGGCCGTGTTACAACGAATGTCTCTGCTGCCTGGGTTTGAACGTTTAAAGGGTTTGATACGCATTGGAGAGTTCTGTCCTTGTGTTTATCTCGTGCGTCGTAGCTTGCAAACAATCTTTTGCGCCCGGTTGATCTTCCTTATCTCGTTGAGCGTAAGACAATGATGGGTGAGAATGAAGGGGTACCAGATTTCATATTTAATTGAAATTTAATCGGTTTGCGAAGGGCTTGCAGAGATCTATTTTGATATCAAACATACTAAACCATCTAAACTATTAATAAGACAATAACAGATAGTGCAATTTGCATACTTGCGTTGGGGGGGGGGGTGAGGTGGAGACTATCAAGTATATCTAGGCTGCAGCCCCCGGACAAATATCAACTCGCCAATCCCTTGTAAGGAAACTTACTGCTCTGTGAGCCCGGCTGAGCAGTCCCGTAGTTACACTTAACTGCCCAAAGTTTATCCCTGTTAAGTGAGCAAGCTGGTTTTACCTTTATTTTGTATTTTTTATTTTTTTTTAAGAAGAGCCATTTTCGAGAACCGGAGAGAAATCTAATTATTGTTTCTACCCAGACGTTATTTGTATGTACTCAGTGAAGAATTTGCTTTTTTGCCCCCTATTTAAAAGAAAATATGTATTTTACTTGTGGACAATTTCAATAGTTTAAAACCGTAATTGACTTTTCACCATGTCTCTCCAACAAATCGAACCCTTGTACCTCGCCACCTCCCTTACCCACCAATCGTGTTGCTAACCGTGCAGTGTGCTAACAAAACTTTATGGTTCGAATTAAACTCTTTGAACTGCCAAAGGCTGTCCATGTTAAGTTCTCTTTAAAGCAAGGCAGGTATTTTTTCCTGAAAGGAGGGTGGGGTGGGGGGGGGGAATGGCGAATTATGTCAATCAAAGCACCACTTTTGAGAAGGTCATTGAGTCCCGGATAGAATCTGGGTTTATTACAAGGTTCCATGTTAAGTTCTCTTTAAAGCAAGGCAGGTATTTTTTCCTGAAAGGAGGGTGGGGTGGGGGGGGGGGAATGGCGAATTATGTCAATCAAAGCACCACTTTTGAGAAGGTCATTGAGTCCCGGATAGAATCTGGGTTTATTACAAGGTTCTTTTCAACAAATTGCGCGTTAGGTACGTCTTTTAAACACACCTAAGGCAATGGGATTTTTCTGAAGGACAGCGAAAATGTATGTATTTTTAGCGCAGTTATAAAAAAGATCACAAAGATCACAAAGATCACAAAGATCATGCTAGTGCAAAATAAGAAAACGTAACTAGTCATGATCTAAAACGTCAGAGGTGCTAACAATAACTTTATAATAGTTGTTCGTTTATTAAAATGAGCCACGTAACTTTTAGGAAGTACAGAGATCTAACGGGACAGTATTAGAACCACGTACACGTAACGATGTAGCGCTGTGCTAGATTCACTTACCTTTCGGTGCTGTGGTTACCCTTAATAAAGTTCGTTCGCCAGGCAAGTGGTCATGCTATTTTGTAAAATCATTCAAAATTTAAATCTAAATTCGACTCCCGAGCACGTAAATGGGGCGCAGTTTTTTTTAGCCAGGGATAGTAGCCAAGATTTTTTTTTTTTTGCCGGGCCCCCACCACAAAAGCAGCACGACAGTTTGTCGAAAAATGGCGCCCCTCAATATAAGGACAAAAGTACCGCCCTGGGGCGTACCGGCCTCCCCGCCCAACTTCAAAGTTGAAGTGCATTGAAATTTGTTTAGAAGCTTCCAGCACACGCAGTTACCAATCTTTGTTTCAAATGTCAGCTCTCTAAATGTCGGTCAACAAATGTAAGGTTAACTCACTGAAGATTAAAAATGGGTAACTTAGCAAACAAAATTAAATAGTGATAAAAAGTGTTGAAAAAAAAATAGCAACCCCTTTTAAATGCTGCTCTGTTTAGATAGAGAGTTTGGGTAAAATGCGAACGGCGTGCACATTTACAGTAGGTGGCTTCCAAGTCAGAACTTTGACGCCAGCGGCCCTACATTTCTGAACGGGTAACTTCAACCCCCTGCGGATTTAGCAACATTTGATTATTTTTAGCCAGCTATGTCTTGCACGAAATAAATCAAGGCAGCCGGTTGGCCAAGAGTTTGGCTCTAATGCGAAAGTAACAAATGGGAATTTCCGCAAAAAAAAAATGTGTTTATGTTGTCATTTTATGGTTTTGTGAAAAGGGGGGTGGGTGGAGTAATGGGTTGATGAAGTGCTACGTAACATGTGACGTAACAGGTGTGAAGCACATGCTGTCATAAGAAAAAGTATGATGCCCTCAAGTCCTAATGATGCCTTGAGAGGCCCGTCATGTGACTCGTTCTCTCACTTTGCAGCGGGCGATAAACAGCAAGGTTGTGTCGCCACCGTTGCTAGAAAGGAAAGTTTCGTCTGCTCTGTCCAGTACACGTGTGTGTCAAAGTCGCCGTCACCATGTACACGCTTTCTGCTACAGTCTGCTACGTAAACGATCAGTGAAAATGAAATGCTGTCTGCTAAGTGAATGGTCTATCACAGTGGTTCCCCAACTTTTTTCCCCGACAACCACCCCCCCCCCTGGGGTGCCTTAAGCCCATCTTGAACGGTTGGCGTGATCGTTAATGGTCACGACTCCAATGGCCAAAGGGACGTAACAGGTTGATTAAAAATACTTACTTCTTTTTTTTTCTTGATTTAATCTCACTGAGCTTCGTGACAACACTATAGGGGTCAAAGATTTTAAGCAAGCTGTATCGTATCTGGTGGCCCAATTCCAATAAATTTGATGTGAGAGGTTTCTTTAAAAAAAACACAATTTTTTTCCTCATTTCACTTTGGCGCAGGTGAGTTTCTTGATGAATAAAATAATTCACAGATGTCGGCACGTGTGTTAGGCTGCGGCTGGCATAAATCACGGTGTAAAATAATTCTTGTTTTTACCATCTCAACAAATAGATGAGTACTCACTTATGGTTTCCTGGTATTAACGGTAATGATATTATGTCATTGGAAGGTCGTTTATCTCATAGTTTTTAGCATAAAACAGAAATAAATGCTAAAAATATTAGGCGCAATATACCCCTACCCTACCTTTTGGGTGGGGGTGGGAGAGAGAAAGAGAGGCAGGGACAGCGATACGGACAGAGAAAAGGGGGACACAGAGAGACACGGAGAAAGAGAGAGACAGCGGGAGACGAAGAGCGAGGGAGACTGAGAGAAAGAGAGACCGAGGGAGAGGCCGAAGGAAGGATAGAAAGAGAAATAGATAGAGAGAGGGAGAAAGAGAAAGACAGATACGGAGAGGGAGAGAAAGAGAGAGATATAGAGAGAGAAAGATAAAAAGAGAGTAAGAGAGAGCGAGAGAGATGCAGAGAGAGAGAGAAACAGAGAGAGAGAGAGAGAGAGAGCGAGAGAGAGAGAGAGAGAGAGAGAGAGAGAGAGAGAGAGAGAGAGAGTGAGAGTGGTTGGGATTCGTCCAGTCTTCTGTCGGTAACATGTTTCAATCTCTTTCCATTAAAAATTTAGAGAGAGAGAGAGAGAGAAAGAGAGAGAGAGAGAGAGAGAGAGAGAGAGAGAGAGAGAGAAAGAGAGAGAGAGAGAGAGAGAGAGAGAGAGAGAGAGAGAGAGAGAGAGAGAGAGAGAGAGAGAGAATGAGATTGGTTGGGATTCGTCCAGTCTTCTTTCGGTAACATGTTTCAATCTCTTTCCATTAAAAATTAATTCAGATAATTTCCAGTTCTGACGTAGATGACATAACGCTAAATTTCTCTTATTTGGCTTTTCTAATTATAAGAGAATTCAACAAAACAAGCCAACAAGTTACACTTTTTAAGGGATTCATATCATTATAAGTTACCCTTACACTGACTAGAGCCTCTCAGGGATCCATAGCATTATAAGTTACCCTTCCACTACCTAGATCGTCTCAGGGATCCATAGCATTATAAGTTACCCTTCCACTGGCTAGAGCCTCTCAGGGATCCATAGCATTATAAGTTACTCTTACACTACTAGAGCCTCTTAGGGATCCAAAGCTTTGTAAGTTAACCTTACACTACTAGCGCCTCTCTGGGATCAATAGCATTATAAGTTACCCTTACACTACTAGCGCCTCTCTGGGATCAATAGCATTATAAGTTACCCTTACACTACTAGAGCCTCTTAGGGATCCATAGCTTTGTAAGTTAACCTTACACTACTAGAGCCCCTCAGGGCTAGAGCCGTTCAGGGATCCATAGCATTATAAGTTACCCTTCCACTGGCTTGAGCCTCTCATGGATCAATAGCATTATAAGTTACCCTTACACTACTAGAGCCTCTCAGGAATCCATAGCATTATAAATTACCCTTAGACTGGCGAGGGCCTCTCCAACGTTCATTAGGTGTAGATGGTTTCTGGAGGACACAACCCATCACTCAATTTTGATTATTGACCTTATCTTTATGAAACTAACACATTTTATGAAATATCTCAAATTATGAAGTAACCTAAATTATGAACTAACACACGTTATGAACTAAACACAATTTTATTCCGTTACCTCTAAAAATAAACATCTCCACACATTTCCTCTTTAAATAAACGTCTGAATCCCTTGGTAAAAAATCTCTGAACCACTTAAGGCTACCTTTTGCACCCCATTATGCAAACTTCCAAACCATTTGTTGCAACTTTCTAAACCATTTTTTGAAACCTTGTAAACCATTTGTTGCAAACTTCTACACTTTTTATTTTAAACTTCTAAACCATTTGTTACAACCTTGTAAACCATTTTTTACAAACTTCTAAACCATTTGTTACAAGCTTCTAAACAATTTGTTACAAACTTCTAAACCATTTGTTGCAAACTTCTAAACCATTTGTTACAACCTTGTAAACCATTTGTTACAAACTTCTAAACTATTTGTTGCAACCTTGTAAACAATTAGTTATAAACTTCTAAACCCAACTTTTCTATAAATACCTTGCTGAAATCTTACAACTTCTTGAGGTGAAAGCTCCAACATACATTTCGGGACGTCTCCCGTTGTTTGACGAGACCTTCCATTCACCACGTTCTCGTGTCACATTCCACTCCGTTCACATTGTACCCCCCAAGCAACACCTACCCTAGCCAACTTTTACCCCCCCCCCCAAAAGCCCCACGCTGTTACCTCCTCTGTTGGCCGACTTGGAGCCTCGCTAGACTGGTTCTCCCGTTGTTTGACGAGACCTTCCATTCACCACGTTCTCGTGTCACATTCCACTCCGTTCACATTGTCCCCCCCAAGCAACACCTACCCTAGCCAACTTTTACCCCCCCCCCCAAAAGCCCCACGCTGTTACCTCCTCTGTTGGCCGACTTGGAGCCTCGCTAGACTGGGGATTGGGCAATTTGTGAGTACTGAGACCAGATTCATCTCATTGAATCAACCAGGCAGTCTTCCAGAGGCATTGAATTAGCCATGTAGTCTTCCAGAGTCGTTGAGTCAATCATGCAGTCTTCAAAAGTCGTTAAGTCAATCATGCAGTCTTCCAGAGTCATTCAATCAACCATGCAGTCTTTCAGGGTAATAAAATCAATCATGCAGTCTTCCAGAGTCATACAATCAACCATGCAGTCTTCCAGAGTCATAAAATCAACCATGCAGTCTTCCAGAGCCGTTAAGTCAATCATGCAGTCTTCCAGAGTCATACAATCAACCATGCAATCTTCCAGAGTCATACAATCAACCATGCAGTCTTCCAGAGTCATACAATCAACAATGCAGTCTTCCAGAGTCATAAAATAAACAATGCAGTCTTCCAGAGCCGTTAAGTCAATCATGCAGTCTTCCAGAGTCAAAAAATCAGCCATGCAGTCTTCCAGATTCATAAAATCCACCACGCAGTCTTCCAGAGCCGTTAAGTCAATCATGCAGCCTTCCAGAGTCATACAATCAACCATGCAGTCTTCAAGAGTCAAAAAATCAACCATGCAGTCTTCCAGAGTCACAAAATCAATCATGCAGTCTTCCAGAGTCATAAAATCAACCATGCAGTCTTCCAGAGCCGTTAAGTCAATCATGCAGTCTTCCAGAGTCATAAAATCAACCATGCAGTCTTGCAGTGTCATACAATCAACCATGCAGTCTTCCAGAGTCATAAAATCAACCATGCAGTCTTCAAGAGTCATACCATCAACAATGCAGTCTTCCAGAGTAATAAAATCAATCATGCAGACTTACAGAGTCATAAAATCAACCATGCAGTCTTCCAGAGTCATAAAATCAACCATGCAGTCTTCCAGAGTCATAAAATCAACCATGCAGTCTTCCAGAGTCATAAAATCAACCATGCAGTCTTCCAGAGTCATAAAATCAACCATGCAGTCTTCCAGAGTCATAAAATCAACCATGCAGTCTTCCAGAGTCATAAAATCAACCATGCAGTCTTCCAGAGTCATAAAATCAACCATGCAGTCTTCCAGAGTCATAAAATCAACCATGCAGTCTTCCAGAGTCATAAAATCAACCATGCAGTCTTCCAGAGTCATAAAATCAACCATGCAGTCTTCCAGAGTCATAAAATCAACCATGCAGTCTTCCAGAGTCATAAAATCAACCATGCAGTCTTCCAGAGTCATAAAATCAACCATGCAGTCTTCCAGAGTCATAAAATCAACCATGCAGTCTTCCAGAGTCATAAAATCAACCATGCAGTCTTCCAGAGTCATAAAATCAACCATGCAGTCTTCCAGAGTCATAAAATCAACCATGCAGTCTTCCAGAGTCATAAAATCAACCATGCAGTCTTCCAGAGTCATAAAATCAACCATGCAGTCTTCCAGAGTCATAAAATCAACCATGCAGTCTTCCAGAGTCATAAAATCAACCATGCAGTCTTCAAGAGTCATACCATCAACAATGCAGTCTTCCAGAGTCATAAAATCAATCATGCAGACTTACAGAGTCATAAAATCAACCATTCAGTCTTCCAGAGTCATAAAATAAACCATGCAGTCTTCCAGAGTCATAAAATAAACCATGCAGTCTTCCAGAGTCATAAAATCTACCATGCAGTCTTCCAGAGTCATAAAATAAGTCATGCAGTCTTCCAGAGTCATACAATCAACCATGCAGTCTTCCAGATCATACAATCAACCATGCAGTCTTCCAGAGTCATAAAATCAACCATGCAGTTTTCCAGAGCCGTTAAGTCAATCATGCAGTCTTCCAGAGTCATAAAATCAACCATGCAGTCTTCCAGAGACATAAAATCAACCATGCAGTCTTCCAGAGCCGTTAAGTCAATCATGCAGTCTTCCAGAGTCATAAAATCAACCATGCAGTGCTCCAGAGTCATAAAATCAACCACGCAGTCTTCTAGGGTCATAAAATCAACCATGCAGTCTTGCAGAGTCATACAATCAACCATGCAGTCTTCCAGAGTCATAAAATAAACCATGCAGTCTTCCAGAGTCATACAATCAACCATGCAGTCTTCCAGAGCCGTTAAGTCAATCATGCAGTCTTCCAGAGTCATAAAATCAATCATGCAGACTTCCAGAGTCATAAAAAAACCATGCAGTCTTCCAGAGTCATAAAATCAACCATGCAGTCTTCCAGAGTCATAAAATCAATCATGCAGTCTTCCAGTGTCATAAAATCTACCATGCAGTCTTCCAGAGTCATAAAATTAACCATGCAGTCTTCCAGAGTCATAAAATCAACCATGCAGTCTTCCACAGTCATAAAATCAACCATGCAGTCTTCCAGAGCCGTTAAGTCAATCATGCAGTCTTCTAGGGTCATAAAATCAACCTTGCCATCTTCCAGAGTCATACAATCAACCATGCAGTCTTCCAGGGTCATAAAATCAATCATGCAGTCTTCCAGAGTCATAAAATCAACCATGCAGTC
>CAXITT010000818.1:4831-24229 GCA_964033795.1 Lymnaea stagnalis | reverse complement strand
AACCATGCAGTCTTCCAGAGCCGTTAAGTCAATCATGCAGTCTTCTAGGGTCATAAAATCAACCTTGCCATCTTCCAGAGTCATACAATCAACCATGCAGTCTTCCAGGGTCATAAAATCAATCATGCAGTCTTCCAGAGTCATAAAATCAACCATGCAGTCCTACAGAGTCATAAAATCAACCACGCAGTCTTCTAGGGTCATAAAATCAATCACACAGTCTTCTAGGGTCATAAAATCAACCATGCAGTCTTCCAGAGTCATACAATCAACCATGCAGTCTTCCAGAGTCATACAATCAACCATGCAGTCTTCCAGAGTCATACAATAACCCATGCAGTCTTCCAGAGTCATAAAATCAATCATGCAGTCTTCCAGAGTCATAAAATCAACCATGCAGTCTTCCAGAGTCATAAAATCAACCATGCAGTCTTCCAGAGTCATACAATCAATCATGCAGTCTTCCAGAGTCATAAAATCTACCATGCAGTCTTCCAGAGTCATACAATCAACCATGCAGTCTTCCAGAGTCATACAATCAACTATGCAGTCATACAGAGTCAACGACTCAGCCACGCAGTGTTCAGACTATTGCAAATTCAAACTATCAAGTACTTTCAACAATTTTCAGCGCAATTTTAATCAACACAACACCAGAGAAAATGGGTTAATGTGTCAATGAAAACGACCTGTGCAACGTACATGTTAATTTTTTGATTAGTAGTGTCACAATGACCTGCTTGCACACAGGAAAATCATTCTATAAAAATGTAACATTTCGGAACGGTTGGTTTTCCGTTCCAATTTTCAATCAGGTACTCATGAGGTCCCATTCATGTTTTCAATCAGGTACTCATGAGGTCCCATTCATGTTTTCAATCAGGTACTCATGAGGTCCCATTCATGTTTTCAATCAGGTACTCATTAGCTCCATTTCATTATTTCAATCAGGTACTCATGAGGTCCCATTCATGTTTTTAATCAGGTACTCATGAGGTCCCATTCATGTTTTAATCAGGTACTCATGAGGTCCCATTCATGTTTTCAATCAGGTACTCATGAGGTCTTATAAATGTTTTCAATCAGGTACTAATAAGGTCCCATTTATGTTTTCAATCAGGTACTCATGAGGTCCCATTAATGTTTTTAATCAGGTACTCATGAGATCCCATTCATGTTTTTAATCAGGTACTCATAAGGTCCCATTCATGTTTTTAATCAGGTACTCATGAGGTCCCATTCTTGTTTTTAATCAGGTACTCAAGAGGTCCCATTCATGTTTTCAATCAGGTACTCATTAGGTCCCATTCATGTTTTCAATCAGGTACTCATGAGGTCTTATAAATGTTTTCAATCAGGTACTCATGAGGTCCCATTCATGTTTTGAATCAGGTACTCATGAGGTCCCATTCATGTTTTCAATCAGGTACTCATAAGGTCCCATTCATGTTTTCAATCAGGTACTCATGAGGTCCCATTCATGTTTTCAATCAGGTACTCATGAGGTCCCATTCATGTTTTCAATCAGGTACTCATGAGGTCCCATTCATGTTTTCAATCATGTACTCATGAGGTCCCATTCATGTTTTCAATCAGGTACTCATGAGGTCCCATAAATGTTTTCAATCAGGTACTCATGAGGTCCCATTCATGTTTTCAATCAGGTACTCATGAGGTCCCATTCATGTTTTCAATCAGCTACTCATGAGGTCCCATTCATGTTTTCAATCAGGTACTCATGAGGTCCCATTCATGTTTTCAATCAGGTAATCATGAGGTCCCATTCATGTTTTCAATCAGGTACTCATGAGGTCCCATTCATGTTTTCAATCAGGTACTCATGAGGTCCCATTCATTATTTTAAATCAGGTACTCATGAGGTCCCATTCATGTTTTCAATCAGGTACTCATGAGGTCCCATTCATGTTTTCAATCAGGTACTCATGAGGTCCCATTCATGTTTTCAATCAGGTACTCATGAGGTCCAATTCATGTTTTCAATCAGGTACTCATGAGGTCCCATTCATGTTTTCAATCAGGTACTCATGAGCTCCCATTCATGTTTTCAATCAGGTACTCATGAGCTCCCATTCATGTTTTCAATCAGGTACTCATGTGGTCCCATTCATGTTTTCAATCAGGTACTCATGAGGTCCCATTCATGTTTTCAATCAGGTACTCATGAGGTCGCATTCATGTTTTCAATCAGGTACTCATGAGGTCCCATTCATGTTTTCAATCAGGTACTCATGAGGTCCCATTCATGTTTTCAATCAGGTACTCATGAGGTCCCATTCATGTTTTCAATCAGGTACTCATGAGGTCCCATTCATGTTTTCAATCAGGTACTCATGAGGTCCCATTCATGTTTTCAATCAGGTACTCATGAGGTCCCATTCATGTTTTCAATCAGGTACTCATGAGCTCCCATTCATGTTTTGAATCAGGTACCCATGAGGTCCCATTCATGTTTTCAATCAGGTACTCATGAGGTCCCTTTCACGTTTTCAATCAGGTACTCATGAGGTCCCGTTCATGTTTTCAATCAGGTACTCATGAGGTCCCGTTCATGTTTTCAATCAGGAACTGATAAGGTCCCGCTGCCGTTTTCATATAGGAACTTATGAGCTCTCGTTCACGGTTTCATTCAGGAATTGGTGAGCTCTCGTTCACGGTTTCATTCAGGAACTGGTGAGCTCTCGTTCACGGTTTCATTCAGGAACTGGTGAGCTCTCGTTCACGGTTTCATTCAGGAACTGGTGAGCTCTCGATTTCATTCAGGAAGTGATGAGGTCTCGTACACGCGTTCCTTCAGCTACTCCCAAGATGCACTCGTTGATAAGCGATGATTTTAATTTGATTATGATTTCATCAACCCATGCATAGATTGTTTTTTTTTAAAAAAGGAATTGGAATTTTTTTTAACTTTGATGTAATTTGATTGATACAATGATTATTTTTATGAGTAAGTTAATTTATTACATTTTCTGGGGTTTTTTTTAAATTTATCTTTGACGCATTTTACATTTCCTTTAAACATGTGGATAATTAACTGTAAAGAAGAACACATTTTTTAAAAAATAAATTTTGTATACAATAATATTTTCAGCTAGAAAAATAATTTTCCTGCAGGCCGAACATACAGCGACATATCGACAACTCTACCTCCCTGATAGACGTGAGAAGAAAAAAAAAAGACACCAATTTATGATCACATTGTATGTGATAGAAACTAGACACCGACCGAATGTGGTTTTCGAAACTAACACTGAAGGTTAAAAATGTGTTTCGGCCTAAATCAAAGCCGAAACAAAAAATTTAACGAGACTTTCGAACGACACCAAAACAGAAAGATATGTAACCCAACACAAGATTCAAAAACTATGTCGTGAAACAATGAAGCAATAAAAAAATTTCAACATCATCAAAAATACTTTAATAACTAGTAAGTCATTTATGAGCATCATAATTGTGTGTATTTATGAATGAATGCAAATACAAATGGAAATTTTACCATTCCTTATCTACGTTTACCTAAGCCTAACAGTAACTTCATTTTTGGATAATGTTTGACAAACGGGGGATCAAGCAATTAAGAGCAGTGTTAGCAGAGGATGAGTCACATAGCAGCGCCACGGCAGTAAGACGTCGAGCTATTATTAATATCGGATTGCCGGTCGACAGACAGAGAGGCAATCTGAATTCAGGTAGACGACCGAAATCCTATATCGCTTTCGGCTGAATTCAAAAATCAAGCGAAATTTGACTTTTCTGATTCGACCGAAACGGAAACTACACGGAAAATGCTCCTATTCGGTCTGCCTATTATGCTCACTTCACACGATCGAAGTTTTAATCAGTTTTATGTTTGAACGCACTATGTTGTAACACAAAATATGCCTTCAAAAAGAAATGTGTCGAAATTTTGACAAAAATTTGATCGTGTGAACTGAACATGATATCAACGAATTTATAGTAAATAACTTTATTTTACTAATTGCATAAGGAGCAAAAATTGATTTTTTTTTTTAAATTTGTGTGTTACATTTGAAAAAACTTTAATAAGAAACACCATTATGTATTTAATGTACTGAATCAATGTAAATCAATGTAAGTATTGGTTCACGTTTTCGTTCGTTGATCTCGGATGTCGGTCACATTGATAATGTATTACCAAATAATACAATAGTGTGGCCACTCGGCAAGGGACATGCGGACAGAGAGCCGTCCAGCTTTCCTAAGGTTGTTAAACCGCTGCCAGGCTCAATAGTTAATGCTTTTTGTTTTTTTTTAAGGAAAAGCTGTTGATTGGTGATTACTTCTAGGTTCTCAAATATTGACAGGGTAAACGATTTTAAATATTGAACGTGTCGATGCTTTTGAAACATTGACCGTGTCCATGCTTTTAAATATTAACCGCGTCGGTGCTTTTAAATATTGACCAGTCACTGCTTTTAAATATTGACCACGTCGGTGCTTTTAAATATTGACCAGTCACTGCTTTTAAATATTGACCACGTCGGTACTTTTCAATAGTGACCGCATCGGTGCTTTTAAATATTTACCGTTTCGTGCTTTTAAATATTGACCGTGTATGTGCTTTTAAATATTGACCGATTCACTGCTTTTAAACATTGACCGCGTCGGTGTTTTTAAATATTGACCACGTCGGTGCTTTTAAATATTGACCGTGACGGTGGTTTTTCATATTGACCGCGTCGGTGCTTTTAAATATTGACCAAGTCACTGCTTTTGAAACATTGACCATGTCCATGCTTTTAAATATTGACCACGTCGGTGCTTTTAAATATTGACCGTGACGGTACTTTTAAATATTGACCACGTTGGGGCTTTTAAATATTGACAGTGACTGTGCTTTTAAATATTGACCACGTCAGTGCTTTGAAATATTGACCGAGTCACTGCTTTTAAATATTGACCGCGTCGTAGCATTTAAATATTGACCGTGTCACAGCTTTTAAATATTGACCACGTCGGTCCTTTGTAATATTGACCGCGTCGGTGCTTTTAAATATTGACCGAGTCACTGCTTTTAAAAATTTACCGTGTCGTTGCTTTTAAATATTGACCACGTCAGTGCTTTTAAATGTCTACCACGTCGGTGCTTTTAAATATTGGCCACGTCAGTGCTTTTAAATATTGACTGCGTCGGTGCTTTTAAATATTGACCGCGTCGGTACTTTTAAATATTGACCATGTAGGTTTCTTTGTAATATTGGCCGAGTCGGTGCTATTAAATATTGACCGTATCAGTGCTTTTAAATTTTGACTGAGTCACTGCTTTTAAACATTTACCGTTTCATGCTTTTAAATATTGACCGAGTCACTGCTTTTAATTGTTGACCGCATCGGTGCTATTAAATAGTGACCACGTTGGTGCTTTTAAAAATTAACCGTGACTGTGCTTTTAAATAGGGACCACGTCGGTGCTTTTAAATATTGACCATGTAGGTCCTTTGTAATATTGACCGTGTCGTTGCTTTTAAATATTGACCGCGTCGGTGCTTTTAAATATTGACCATGTAGGTCCTTTGTAATATTGACCGAGTCGGTGTTTTTAAATATTTACCGTGTCGGTGCTTTTAAATATTGACCGAGTCACTGCATTTCAATATTGACCGCGTCGGTGCTATTAAATATTTACCGTATCAGTGCTTTTAAATATTGACCGCGCCACTGCTTTTAAATATTGACCGCGCCACTGCTTTTAAATATTGATTGAGTCACTGCTTTTAATTGTTGACCGCGTCGGTGCTTTTAAATATTGACCGTGTCGGTGTCTTTTTAAATATTTACTGCGCCAGTGCTTTTAAAGATTGACTGAGTCACTGCGTTTAAAGATTGACTGAGTCACTGCGTTTAAAGATTGACTGAGTCACTGCTTTTAAAGATTGACTGAGTCACTGCGTTTAAAGATTGACCGTGTCAGTGCTTATGAACATCAACCAAGTCGTTGCTGGGTCAATGGACAAGGAGACATGCAAATAAATTAAAGTATGCATCTGTGGGCATTGTATTCTTTATAAAAGTATGCATATAGGGAATTTGTATTCTTTAAAAAAGTATAAATGCGAAATCTTGATAGCAGCTGATGTTTTCTGAACCATGACTCTTTAAGAGCAGATAAAAAACCATGAACATGCCTCAATTATTTTCAACGTATCTAAGATACGTGGGGGAAGGGGGAGACAACAAGCAATGGGAGGTCCTCAACATTCTTTACACCCCATCCCACTTGTCCTCAACATTCCCTACACCCCTTCCCACGCGTCCTTAAAATTCAACACACCACCCCACTTGTCCTCAACATTCACTACACCACATCCCACTTGTCCTCAACATTCTTTACACACCATTAGAGACCGACCGAAAGTGATTTTCTGATTTCAGCCGGAACCGAAAATAGTCTGAAATTTTAAAAAAGAATTTTGGCCGAAACCGAAATTAAACCGAAAGTTAACATTTCTGTTTCAGTTGAAGCAGAAAGTTAACATTTCTGTTTCGGCTGAAGCCGAAATTAAACCGAAATTTAACTTTTTGATTTCGGCTGAAACGGAAGGCGAGGCCCAAACTGAAATATTTAGGTAATTTGAAATTCATACACGCATACATTCTAGTTACATCAAAAAAAATGATGGGGGAAAGTATCAATATTTACATTCATTTTTTTAAAACATGAGATCATCGTGAATATTAATAAATAAATATTTAATGAATACTTTGGCTTTTACTATTTTAATTTAAAAGTATTTTATATTTCTTAAAAATGTTTTCTTTTAAAGTAGTATGATAAGAGAAAATTGGGACGAAAAGACGGGGGGGGTGGTGGGGAGGGCGAAATTCATGCAAAATAGACCCTTGAGTGCCCTTTTCTTTTATAAAATATTTAAAATCTTGAACATATATTTTGATAATTATTGTCGCTCTAATAAAGCCAATTGTCACCTAAAAATCAGTTACTAAGGCTTTAGAAATATCACCACAATGTTTCGCGGTTTTTGCCATACTAATGCTTTGTGTTCTCATAAATAGCTGGCAAGATAGCCCTTTGTTACTATTAAGCCTAGTACCAACACATTAGTCTTACCGTGCTGGTGACGTAATAATTTCGTTCGGTGACCAACTTCCCTCACCTCCTTGGTGGGAGAAGTTATTATTTTTTTTTTAACCGGGTCTCTTAAAATAGTTCCTCTGACGGGTCTCGACAGAGAATCGCAAGATATCTAAATTGGTTGCCTAAATCATAAAAGTAAACAGGCCTGAAGTGGGCCTACTAAATAATTGTAATATAAGCCAGTGATACATCCACACTTGTTATTTCGTTAATAGCAATGTTTATGAGAATGATAATGAACAATTTCAAGAAATAAATTAATTGAAAAAGCCTGGACTTCCTTAATTAAAAAAAAAAAATTTAAAAAAAAAAAAAATAGGAGAAATATGACCATTCCTAGGATTATGCCACATTATTCACCTTTGCCTGTGACAACATTGATGAGCATGATAATGATCAAATCAATATCAATATCACAGATGGAGGACTTGAATACACTTAGGGTTCCAGATTTAGTTTTTTGAAAAAAATAAAAACAAAAATTATGATATAAAAGATGACCATTCCACAAGTTTTTCTGTTTTTCAAAATAAAGGAAAATTGGGTCATCATGCAGCTGTGAGCAGTTTTAGCAGAGTATTAGTCATATAACATACGATGATAGCAGGATGTCGAGCAATAATGAATATCGGATTGCCAGCCTAGAGACAGACCGTCTCACCTTTGGTAGATGACCGAAAACCCCAGTCACTTTCTGCCATATGGCCGAAAGTCTCAATCACCTTCGGCCGAAACCGAAATTAAGCCGAAAGTTGACTTTTCAGTTTCGGCAAAGTTGACTTTTCAGATTCAGCCGAAACCGAAACTGGGCCGAAAGTAATCTATTGCAACTTTCGGCGCCGAAACCAACGTCAAAATTCGGTTGGTCTCTACACACCATCCCACGTTTCCTCAACATTCTTTACACCACATACCCTACACCACACCCCACTTGTCCTCCACATACCCTACACCACATCCCACTTGTCCTCAACATTGCCTAAACCCCAGCCCACTTGTCCCACAATTGTCCCCATTTGAAATAATTTCCTTCCCTCTTTGTGTTGCGTCTTTAATGACTACCCTTAACGGATTTGCGTGTCACGTGAATAGAAATTGAAGTTAACTATAACGTATGCTAGAAGCGTAGAACCAGTGCCATGGTCAGATGTGGTAGCTTGACAAGAAGCGTAGAATGTGATCAGATGTGGTAGCTTGACAAAAAGCATATAAACCATTGCCACGGTCTGATGTGGTACCTTGCAAGAAGCGTAGAACCATTGCCACGGTCTGATGTGGTACTCTGACAAGAAGCGTAGAACTATTGCCATGGTCTGATGTGGTACTCTGACAAGAAGCGTAGAACCATTGCCATGGTCTGATGTGGTACTATGACAAGAGCACTTTTAATTGTTCAATAAGTTTGAATGCATTCATTGCAATTATCAATACACAAAAAGGTTCTAATCGTCTATTTTATTACGTTCGAATCCCAACTGGTCATTCAGATCACTTTGTCTATATCTGACCTTTGATAAGAAGATGTGCCATGAAAGATAGTTTACCATGGTGAGCATCATTTCAATTTATGTAACATCCTCTAGAGAAAAGAAAAATTACTTTTAAGCTATTACTTACAGCTACTTTTGCGATGTTGTAACAGCTGTAGTTGCCTCTTCAATTAATCATTTTGTGGCAAGATTAAATTCTACGCTAAATTCTTGGACCTAGCTGTCAGCGTTTAGCTAATGTTGGATAAGCTAAGTTCTTTAAGATGTAATTATAGACATATATTACAGAGCCCCGGTCCTGGAATTACTGGCATTGGTTGCGGTATTATCGGTATTGAAGAGATTAGCCATGGGGGCTTAAAGATAGCATCCCGCCCTTCATGTGTGTTAAACAGATTTATTTGAGTACGTCATTCCCGTGAATTACGTCATGGCAGACTCGATAAAATGGTTGGTAGAGACTAAATGAATGGACACGACTAAATTGGTCAAACTGCATCACGGGAAAAAAAAAGGGGGGGTGGGGCGTCACCAATGTTCCCTTTAAGCGGTCGCGCAGCAATCTCACAGACGCCGCGCAGCAATCTCACAGACGCCGTGCAGCAATCTCACAGACGCCGCGCAGCAATCTCACAGACGCCGCGCAGCAATCTCACAGACGCCGCGCAGCAATCTCACAGACGCCGCGCAGCAGTTTTGAGTACCCCGCAGCTAGTTTCCACTTAAGTGTCCGTAGGCTGAAAATTTTGCACACAAAAAAATTGATGCTGTAAAAATTTGCACACAACTTTATGATTTTGCACACGAACCAACAAACCTTAGAGGGAACATTGGGTGTCACCCTTTATCCGTATAATGAGGGACGACGCATGCAGACAACCAACCTGGATACGCCACTGATTGAATGTTCTAATAATAAACATTGAGCAAAGCGCCCGGGTGGTGCTAAAAATGGTAGGGTTGGGGAGGGAAGGCATAAATAATGGGCCCGCTTTCGTATGGGTTTAGTTAGTTGTGTGCTGAAATCTCAGAGCTCGGCTGATTAAGGTCAGTGCGTGGAGGTTAAAAGCCTTCTCAGGACATGTATCATAACACTCGGGACCTTTTCAGTTTAATTTAGTGACAGTTATGTTCTAGGTCACATCATGTCAGGTCATTTTTCAGGACATCGAAGATCAGTGCCAGGCAGCGAGAGGTCAAATTAAGGTCGCGCCTTGTCAGTGAGGTCCGATGAGAATGCTTCTGTAATGTTTTAATCAACGCTTTATGACGCAGGCTTTACAGTCTTTAGTCATGAGATCGCTATCAGCGTGCAGGTCACATGACTGTCCAGCACAGATACGCGTAACGGCTCAAGTCACCGCGGTGGGCATTCCTAACACGCACGCTCTTAACGAGAGACGATTCCCCCCCCCACCCACCTGCACATCCCACACTTATGGTCAAATGACTTTGGGCCTCGCTCTGAGTAACAACTAAAGAACAGCAACCGGCGAAATGAGCCATTATTTTTATGCTACTTACTGACTCCACAGAGGGATATTATCCAGGACTTTGACTACAATACCAAAAACAAATAGATCAAAACGATTCTATCAACCAGTTATATGTAGGGAAATCGACTACAGTAAAACGTTGATTTCCGAATACCTATTTTCATAAGTGTTCCTTATCCGAACAGCCACTGTCTGTTTTAATTATAATTGGCGCACGCAATGCGATTGGCTGGAAGCAACTGGAATAAAACACTAAGAAATAATTTAAACTTCCCATCGCACGATGCATGTAAAATATTGCTGCATTCTGTACAGTCAACGACCAAGCTGAGATATTGAGATCTGTAAGCTTGTTGATAAAGATATATTGCAGAACTCAAACCTGGGAAGACAAAGTAGCTTTGTAAAATAAATTTGAAATAACTTAAAATCTCATGGGCGTTACAGTTACTTTGGGGACTGAGAAACACCTTGGACGTTAAAGATACTGTAAAGACTGAGGTGAGACATGCGTAACGACATAAAATGGTATTTTTTTGTGTTAAATATAGAATTACCTAAATACTCGGGAAACAGAACCACTAGAATTTCATGGAGACTGTAATCTTCATATGCCATATTGAGTTAATAAAAAGAGTTCTACTCCTAGTGTGGGGCGGCTTCATTTACGGAAATGAAGTTTGGGAATAAAAAATTGGGAAAAATAGGGTCAATGATTCCAATTTTATTTAAGCCTTACAAGTGTCACTGGGAGCCCTGGTAGAGATACACGCAGAGTCCTGGTAGAGATACACACGGAGCCCTAGTAGAGATACACACGGAGCCCTGGTAGGGATACACACGGAGACCTGGTAGAGATACACACGGAGACCTGGTAGAGATACACACGGAGACCTGGTAAAGATACACACGGAGCCCTGGTAGAGATACACACGGAGCCCTGGTAGAGATACACACGGAGACCTGGTAGAGATACACACGGAGCCCTGGTAGAGATACACACGGAGACCTGGTAGAGATACACACGGAGACCTGGTAGAGATACACGCGGAGCCCTGGTAGAGATACACACGGAGCCCTGGTAGAGATACACGCGGAGTCCTGGTAGAGATACACACGGAGCCCTGGTAGAGATACACGCGGAGCCCTGGTAGAGATACACGCAGAGCCCTGGTAGAGATACACACGGAGACCTGGTAGAGATACACGCAGAGCCCTGGTAGAGATACACACGGAGACCAGGTAGAGATACACACGGAGACCTGGTAGATATACACGCAGAGCCCTGGTAGAGATACACATGGAGCCCTGGTAGAGATGCACACGGAGCCCTGGTAGAGATGCACACGGAGCCCTGGTAGAGATGCACACGGAGCCCTGGTAGAGATACACACGGAGCCCTGGTAGAGATGCACACGGAGCCCTGGTAGGGATACACACGGAGCCCTGGTAGAGATACATGAGGTCAAACACGTCATAGATTAACTTCAACCTTTAAAAATTGGCAAACGAGCTTACAAGAGTAATCTTAAATCACAACCAGATAAACTTAAAAGGGAAACAAATCGTAAATAAAGTGGGTGGGCTGATTTATCTTTCTTTAAAATCCTTTACATTAACTTCGCTCTTGTGTATTTAGGTCAAAATCGTCGGACGGCTACTTGACCCACTTATCGTCAATCCGTCGAGCTGAAACCTGGCACATAATCTCGTTGCCGATGACAACTCATTGTATCAAATTTGCAGCCCCACCCCACCACCCCCCCACCCAAAAAAAAAAAAAAAATAAGTTTTCCCTGTTTTTCAAGAGGAAGTTAAAGGAAATATGATGACACTGATTTCACGAAGCAATTTTCCCGATATTGCCGATGACAACTCATTGTATCAAATTTGCAGCCCCACCCCCCCCCCCCCCCACCCAAAAAAAAAAAAATAAGTTTTCCCTGTTTTTCAAGAGGAAGTTAAAGGAAATATGATGACACTGATTTCACGAAGCAATTTTCCCGATAACTGCGCTAAATAATTGATTTTAAAAAAATGTCGCTAGTGCATTTTGTGCGTAAAATTTTTATTTATTTTTTTTTTTTCCTAAAATAGTTTATGAGAAAAATCTGTGGTGTCAAAGCGGATGGGTCATTAGAATATCAATATAAAAAAAAATCATTTTCAAAATGCATATGAAGGATGTTTTTTACGAAAGACATTTTTTCTCATGGTTGCTTAGTTTTAAAAAAATTATAATATGTAATTTGTTCCGTACAAGTGTATCCAATGACACCCGGGGGGGGGGGGGGGGGGGGGGGTAGGGGTGATGGTTTTAATTATAGAAATTAACGAAAAGAGGAAGAATAACTGCACATATTTATATCTGATGTTGTTTGTTCTTGTCAGATAATTCTTACATTTCCTTAGTGCTTACCGCCCCAAGCAAGATGAAGCACACCCACGGTCTATGGCAATAAACATGTCACTCGATGCAAGAATTGGCGCGCCGGATCGCTCCGTGTCTTTCCGTATTTCCACTGCACGATCCGAGTTTTAGATTACTCAAGCATTTAAAAAAAAAAAAAAAAAAAAAATGTTGAGCATGCGCAGTAGAATATATTCGCACGCAATGAGGTCATCTCAGAGGAGCGAACTCAGCAATTCTATGAGAGTGACATATCCTTGATTTGAATCAGCCGCTTCTTATTTTAACGTTTGAAATCATACCGTTGTGCTAAATGCCTCGTGAAGCTTTGGTTTATTTACTAAACGTATAGCCACTCTTGTATGGTGCAGTTGAGATATTCACATATTAAAATGTTCGAGCTGCGGCTTATGCAATAAACAAACTCGCATATTTCAACATTGTATTAGATGAACGAATAAATCAAGACTTCAAATGGCAAATTGTAAATGTATGCCTTTTAATTTCTTCATGGGGACGTACGTAGTCAATTTACGTACAGCTCCGGCACAGCGTCGCCCCACCCCCATCCCACTACACACACAATTTTTAAAAACAAACCTGAAAGCATCCTCCCATCGACCCTTCTTCTCACCCAGCATGCCTCTAACGACTCTTCCAAATTGACAAAACAAACTGTCGGAGAATCTGAAAGCCGCGAACACCAAACAATGTGGCGACCTACTTGCACCGCACTCAACGGGTTAAAACAAACCTCCTAGCACTCAGTACTTAACAGAACAATGTAGCACTCCAGTACTTAACAGAACAACGTAGCACTCCAGTACTTAACAGAACAACGTAGCACTCCAGTACTTAACAGAACAATGTAGCACTCCAGTACTTAACAGAACAACGTAGCACTCCAGTACTTAACAGAACAATGTAGTACTCTGTACTTAACAGAACAACGTAGCACTCAGTACTTAACAGAACAACATAGCACTCAGTACTTAACAGAGCAACGTAGCACTCAGTATGTAAGAGTACAACATAGCACTTCAGTACTTAACAGAACAACGTAGCACTCAGTACTTAACAGAACAACTTGTATTTCCACTCTATTGCGTGTAACTCAACAATTCAAATGCCTCTGTGATAGGATGAGTAGGCAAATATATATTTGATGAAACAATCAGCAGTCGTCGTGGCTTTACAAGAATACGTGATGAGTCATGCGTGGTGGGTCGTGCGTGGTGGACCATGCGTGGTAGGCCATGGATGGTGGGTCATGCGTGGTGGGCCATGAGTGGTGGGCCATTGCGTGGTGGGCCATTGCGTGGTGGGCCATGAGTGTGGTGATGCATGGGGAGTTATTTGTGGTGGGCTATGTATGGTGGGTTATGCATGATGTTGCTTGTTTCGCAAAACAAATTAAAAAAAAAATATTGCGATTAATAAACTATGGTAAAAAGGCGAGAAACTGCAATCAGGTTAGCAAAATAGGAAAGAGGATGGTCCTCTAGGATGGTCAAAAACAATTCTTTTGCTGCCCTCTCGGATACTACTTCTCAGCTAAGTGCTATTTTATTATTTATTCTGTTTTTTCTGTTGTTTGCTCGCTGACGCAGGCTTCCTGCCGATACGTTCGTTTTTTTGCTGCGTTCCTTTTTTTCAGGTTTGACCTTACTTGGTTTTACTCATTTCGGATTAAAATAATATCATGTATCCAGCATCATCCGATAGTGGCAAACTCTCGACTCCACGTGTTTGCCTTGAGACTTACAGAAAGCGCACTTTCGCATTTGCTGGTCCAACAATTTGGAACGCGCTTCCTGTCGATCTCAGAAACAACCAGACACTGGAGTCCTTTAAAACCGATTTAAAGACACATCTATTTCGCAAACACCTTCTGGGATGATTGTCTACCTTATTTTCCAACTAATGCATAATGGCTGTGTTGCTCCAGGTTGAAATGGCTAGAAAGACTTTGACATTGTATGCTTGTAATTAGTTTTTGTAGTGTTGCGTTTGTTTTAAATGTGGTAAATTATAGATTTGTTTTTTGTTGACTTTGTACCGCGCTTCGAGCCTTTGGGGATGAAGCGTGTTTTTGAAATAAACGTTATTATTATTTATTATTATAACCACAACATGTTATGAAAAAGATCTTTGCTTAATGCCAATGTGGCGCTAGGGTACTGACTAGCCAATGTGGCGCTAGGGTACAGCCTAGCCAATGTGGCGCTATGGTACAGCCCAGCCAATGTGGCGCTAGGGTACAGCCTAGCCAATGTGGCGCTAGGGTACAGCCTAGCCAATGTGGCGCTAGGGTATTGACTAGCCAATGTGGCGCTAGGGTACAGCCTAGCCAATGTGGTGCTAGGGTACAGCCCAGCCAATGTGGCGCTAGGGTACAGCCCAGCAGATAAACCCGAGGAGATAAAAACCTGCACACCTTAAGTTTCCCACTGCCAAATATGTAGTAAACATCACGTTTGTTAATGGTGTGCTCCATCAGCGGTCTCATTTTTGTACCGTCCACGTAAACATGAGTTAAGGGACAACAACAAAATGTTTGTTTACATTTCTAATGTGATGAGACCGTCGTTTGTTGTCATTAAATATTATTCTATTTATATCTATTCATGGTTCATATCACTGGAAGATGTTTTAAAAAAACTGTCGCGACGGTGCATTTGAACGAAGCTCATATGCGGTCTGTTAACGTGCATTTTTATCACATTATAGCATATCTTATAAAAACATGAGCAGTTATAATTGAATGATTTTGTGGCATTTGCTTTCCACATGTGTTTGTTCCTTGATGTCTTCTGCAGATTTCAACTCAGAACAGTGCCAAGATGTCTCCTGCACTTTCAACTCAAAACAGTGCCAAGATGTCTCCTGCACATTTCAACTCACAGCACATTTCAACCCACAGCACATTTCAACTCACAAGACATTTCAACTCACAAGACATTTCAACTCACAACACATTTCAACTCACAGCACATTTCAACTCACAGCACATTTCAACTCACAAAACATTTCAACTCACATTACATTTCATCTCACAGCACATTTCAACTCACAACACATTTCAACTCACAGCACATTTCAACTCACAGCACATTTCAACTCACAGCACATTTCAACTCACAAAAAACTTTAACAACTCACAACTCAACTCATAGCACATTTCAACTCACAGCACATTTCAAACCATATCACATTTCAACTCACAGCACATTTCAACTCACAGCACATTTTAACTCATATCACATTTAAACTCACAACACATTTCAACTCACAGCACATTTTAACTCATATCACATTTAAACTCACAACACATTTCAACTCACAGCACTTTTCAACTCATAGCACATTTCAACTCACAACACATTTCAACTCACAACACATTTCAACTCACAACACATTTCAACTCACTACACATTTCAACTCACAACACATTTGAACTCACAGCAAATTTCAACTCACAGCACATTTCAACTCATAACACATTTCAGCTCACAACACATTTCCTGCTGTGTCATTTCTAAGGAGTAACGCACGATAATTTGTTCCAAATATTCAAGGAATTAAATGACGCGATATTTCGGAGACACTAGACACTCAAAACCTATACTAAAACTTGAGATTTAAATATGCTCCATATAAAAGTAATTGTAGGTAATCGAGACACCTGCCCCTTTAAAAAACAACTGTGCAGCCCTCCATACCATACGCTTATTATATCTTAGTAAAAAGGGATAATATACAATGTAAACCGATATTCACATATTTTTTTCGATGTGGAAGGCGTTTGGCCAACACCTTCGTTGTTTTTTTGTTGTTGTTTTTTTTGTCTGCTTTAAAGTTTACACTTACTGTACGTTTTTTATTCCTTGATGTGAAGGGAGTGAATCCAGGCTACATTAAGAATATTTCAAGAATTTACGTTATGAAAACAACTTAACTCGCTGCTTTTTTTTTTTTAAAATACAGGTCAGCAGCACTTGATAGAGCTAATACAAAAAGCTCTCATATTTCAAAGCGATCTTTCTGTGCTGAAATATTTCAATCAAACTTTGCAAAGGGGCTAAATAAAAACTTTAATTACCAAGAACTGCTCATATTTGTCTGTTAACATGACCTTGTCCATTGCCTAAAACTGCTGACATTTGTGTGTGAATATGATGCTGTCCATTGCTAGAACTGCTCACATTTGTGTGTGAATATGATGCTGTCCATTGCCTAGAACTGCTCACATTTGTGTGTTAAACATGATGATGTCCATTGCCTAGGACTGCCCACATTTTTGTGTTGAACATGATGCTGTCCATTGCCTAGAACTGCTCACATTTGTGTGTGAATATGATGCTGTCCATTGCCTAGGACTGCTCACATTTGTGTGTGAATATGATGCTGTCCATTGCCTAGAACTGCTCACATTTGTGTGTGAATATGATGCTGTACATTGCCACGGACTGCTCACATTTGTGTGTGAATATGATGCTGTACATTGCCAAGGACTGCTCACATTTGTGTGTGAATATGATGCTGTACATTGCCAAGGACTGCTCACATTTGTGTGTGAATATAATGATGTACAATGGCAAGGACTGCTCACATTTGTGTGTGAATATGATGCTGTACATTGCCAAGGACTGCTCACATTTGTGTGTGAATAGGATGCTGTCCATTGCCTAGGACTGCTCACATTTGTGTGTGAATAGGATGCTGTCCATTGCCAAGGACTGCTCACATTTGTGTGTGAATATGATGCTGTACATTGCCAAGGACTGCTCACATTTGTGAGTGCACAAGACATTGTTTAGTTAACACTTTTCTCAGGGTTCAATGCCAGCCCCTAATTTGTTCTAATGTTTTCGAAGACTTGACGGTAAAGAATAAGTGATAATTTTATTACAGTATTACAGCTTAATTAATCATCATGGTTCTCCTCTTTGGTCTTCCATTTAATCATCATAGTTATCTTAGTTGGTCTTTCATTTAATCATCATAGTTGTCCTGTTGTTATTGTTATTCGTCCGTCGAAGATCTACTAGGACCATCGAGTCGTCCGGTGTTGGATGACTGATGACTTGCGCGGTTGACTTTTGTTTAAATTGAGGAAGAGTTGCGCGGCGTCAACCTTACTGTTCGTCCGGGCCAACCATGCCCAGTGGCAAGACTATGTCAAGACGGCCAGGGATGGGTACGGATGCAGGAGTTGTCGGATTGTTTTATTGTACACGCCTTACGGGAACTCCATCTCCGGGTTTGAATTCAGAGTTTCCTTCTCTTAGATGAGATGCCGACCAAGGTTAGCGAGTCCCATCTACCCAAGATGCTGGCGATGTTTTTGCTTCACTGGGTTTTGGCTGGAATTAAACTCAAACACCAACATTTATTGGGGGGGGGGGGAGTGTGTTTCGGGGGTAGGGGGGTATTACCCTGAATATTAGGACATGCAAGTAAGTGCATATCAGAGATTCTTGGGGAAACCAAGTCATTTGAAACGTCTAACATTTGATGACTTTGATTCCAGAAACTGACTTTAATTTAAATTCAACTTTATCAAGAAGTTTATTATTTTGATTTAGGCTAAAATTGAGTCATGTAAAACAACAACAAATATCTTATTTGACCTGAAAGGAATGTGCTTTTCTCTAGTGGAACGAAGCTGAGTTAAAAGTAGGCCTCTGAGAATGTACTGAAAGAATGGACGGGACTTACAATGGTCCCTCTGACAATGCACTGAAAGAATGGACACGACTTAGAGTGGTCAGATGGACTTACCGTAATGAAATCTCTCCTTAGCTATTCCTTTTTAGTATTTATTCCATGATTAAGAACAATTTATTCACTTTTAGGATTTATTTTATGATTAAGAATAATTTCATCATTTTTACAGTGTCCTCTTCGCCCAAGTGAATAGACTCACCAATCGAGAACTTTTATGAATTTGTGACGAAATGGAGAGAAAATTTGGGCATATTGACGAGGGTAAAGATTAGTTTGAGCGCATCGCGAACATTGTTTGGGGGACATGCAATGGCAAATTATTAATCGTCAATAAATGCAACATCTGTCCCTACTGCAAAACGTTTAATTTAACTGTTTTATTCAACTAGCCTAGATAGCTTTATATCTGAGACTTCTTTCGGAAGACTAGTAGTTTATATCTTAGACTTGTATTTGGCAGACTTGAAGTTTATATGTTAGACTTGTATTTGGCAGACTTGTAGTTTATATCTGAGACTTGTATTCGGCACACTTGTAGTTTATATCTGAGACTTGTATTCGGCACACTTGTAGTTTATATCTGAGACTTGTATTCGGCAGACTTTTATTTTATATCTGAGACTTGTATTCGGAACACTTCACTTGTGCTTTATATCTGAGACTTGTATTCGGCACTCTTGTAGTTTATATCTGAGACTTGTATTCGGCACACTTGTAGTTTATATCTGAGACTTGTATTCGGCACACTTGTAGTTTATATCTGAGACTTGTATTCGGCACACTTGTAGTTTATATCTGAGACTTGTATTCGGCACACTTGTACTTTATATCGTATCCCTAGTTTCAGGTGGGTTGTTCAGGTGGGAAACGTTATTTTCCTCGTGCAAACCGTATTACATCTCTGGCTCCCCCCCCCTATGACATCTCTGGCTCCCCCCTATGACATCTCTGGCTCCCCCTGTATAACATCTCTGGCTCCCTCCTATGACATCTCTGGCTCCCCCCTATGACATCTCTGGCTCCCCCCTCCTATGACATCTCTGGCTCCCCCCTCCTATGACATCTCTGGCTCCCCCGTATAACATCTCTTGCTTCCCCCTATGACATCTCTGGCTCCCCCCGTATAACATCTCTGGC
>CAXITT010000817.1:288420-304426 GCA_964033795.1 Lymnaea stagnalis | reverse complement strand
TATCTATCTATCTATCTATCTATCTATCTATCTATCTATCTATCTATCTATCTATCTATCTATCTATCTATCTATCTATCTATCTATCTATCTATCTAACTATCTATCTATCTATCTATCTATCTATCTATCTATCTATCTATCTATCTATCAATCTATCTATCTATCTATCTATCTATCACGCGCTCTTACAAATGATTTTCATTGGTGACGCAGACAGGGCGCGCTCTTACAATTGATCTTTGTTGGTGACGAAGGTAGGATACTCTCTTACAAGTTATCTTCGTTAATGACGCGGGCAGAGCGCGCTCCTCCGAGTGATCCTCGTTGGTGACGCAAGCAGGATACGCTTTAACACGTAATATTCATTGGTGACGCTGGCAGGAACTGCTATTACAATTGATATTCGTTGGTGACGCTGGCAGGACGTTCTCTTACAAGTGATCATTGTTGCTGAAGAATGCAGGACGTGCTCTTACAAGTGATCTTTGTTGGTGACGCCTGCAGGTCGCGCTCTTACAAAAGATATTTGTTGGAGATTCCGGCAGGACTTTCTCTTACAAGTAATTTTCTTAGGTGTCGCATTGAGGACGCGCTCTTACAAGTGATCTTCGTTGGTGACACAGGCAGGACGCGCTCTTACAAGTGATCTTCATTGGTGACTCAAGAAGGCGCGCTCTTAAAAGTGATCTTCGTTGGTGACGCAGGCAGGGCGCGCTCTTACAATTGATCTTCGTTGGTGAAACAGGCAGGGGGCGCTCTTACAAATGATCTTCGTTTTGACGTAGGCAGGGCGTCTCTTTCAAGTGATCTTAGTTGGTGACTCAGGCAGGACGCGCCCTTACAGTGATCATCGTTGCCGACGCAGATAGAACATGATTTTACAAGTTATCTACGTTGCTTAGGCACGCAGGACGTGCTCTTACAAGTTATCTTCGTTGGTTACGCTTGCAGGACCCGCTCTTACAAGTGATCTTTGTTGGTGACGCAGGCAGGACGTGCTCTTACAAGTGATTTTCGTTGGTGACGCAGCTAGGACGTGCTCTTACAAGTGATCTTCGTTTGTGACGCTGGCAGGACGTTCTCTTACAAGTGATGTCCGTAACCCCAACCCGGCTACAAGTCAATAAGAGATATGTATATTTCACCATTGTTTATTTTCGTATTTGTGTGCACTAATGTGTTTTTTGTCAAAAGATGTTCTAAGTGTAACTTTAAATAATACTTTGGATACTAACTTCATAAGCATTTTTGTATTCAACTTAAAGAAATTGCTTTCAGGTATTGTTATAAATAAGACAATTTTTTTTTTTTAATCAGCTATTCTTACACACACATTATTTGTAACTGGTGGTAAAGTTGCCTAAACTCAGTAAAGTCCAGTAATCATTTAGGCAGTGTAATTTCCAACACAGACTCGGTCAAACGAAAAAAAAAGAAAAACAAGAAAACCTCACCAAAATCTTCCTTAGTTAACACATTCCCCATCCTGTCCATCCTATGGCAACACTTCCCCCATCATGTTCTTTAAATTCTACTTCGGAACCGGTTTAAGTCTGAGTAACACCTTCTATACAACTTGATTGTTAATATGATAAACAAAATCAATTCAATCCCGCGGTGATCCAAGTCAATAAGCATTCAACTTTTTTTTTATACAAAACAAGCAATAAGTATTATGTTGATCGACATATTTCTAAAACTTTTACATAATTTTAATGAACATACATACCTTCAACCCAGGTATAGCTATTTGAAAAAAGCAACACCAAAATTAGCGACAGTCCCCAAAACATAAATCTGGTGGCCATTCTTGTCGTCAGATCAAATAGTTGCCTGTGTCAGTGTGTGTGGGCTGTCTTCCAGTGACTGTGGGCTGCAGTACAGTGTGTTTGCGCTGTCATCCAGTGTCTAGAGACTCTCGTATTCTCTAGTATTATACTTATTCAGTTGAATACTTGTCAATATAGATGACAGATTGATTGCTTTTACAAGACATCATTAAATTTGAAGACATTAAAGATGATAATAAATACTCCAGTGCGATCGTTCATCAAAATTGTTTTATTGCGTTTGAAGCGGTATTGTCGCTGTTCAAAAAACCCTGCAAATCGATTTAGAACAGTGATTCTCAACCTTCCTCTAGCCGCGACCCTTTAATACGGTTCTTTGTGTTGTGGCGACCTCTTCCGCAAAATTATTTTCGCTGCTCCTTCATAATTGTAGAGTGTATGTGTTTTCAGGAGGTCTGAGGTGCCCCCTGTAAAAGGATCCTTCGACCCCCAAAAGGGTCGCAAACCCACAGGTTGAGAACCGCTGATTTAGATAATCTACCTTACCGGAGATGTTCTCAAAGTTTTGCATATTTTTTGTTTTCTTTTGGACAAGCTCATCTAAATGAAAGTTACTTTAAACGTGATAAGCTAATTTTAACGATGTGTTTTAAATAATTTTAACCTACTCTTATTATATGTGTTACACCTGGCTTAGAACAAACTTTATGCTTGGTTGTAAATTGAAAATCATAAATGAGTTAATATATGGTATTTTTGTTTAACTTTAGAATAGTTTCAGATCAAATATCAAGATTGCAATCATAAGGGATAGACCATAGAAAATATATCAATTACTACAAAGAAATCACATTTCTACAAAAGAGTTCAAGTATGAGAACAAAAGCTAAAAATTAAAGTCTTTCTGAAATAACCATCTTTAACAAAAAAAAGTTTAAATGGAATGAAATGTAGTTGAGATTTGCTGGAACGCTTCAATGACTAAGTACAGTTTAATGAAAACCTCGATAACATAAGCCTACTTTTTCAAAACTCAAGTGTGCAGTGAATTAAAATGGTCGATATTGTCTAATATGACGGTACTGGTACCCACATTTGAGAACCGAAATAACACCTGTTCTAAAAAATAACCATTTATTTAATGCGATTAAATTTGAACGGATGAGACGGCTGATACAAAAAGTGTATTCGATTAACTCAAGAGACGATCAATAAACGTAGGTCAAAATAACATATTTGTTGGTGTGTTGTAAAAAGACAAATAAGCATATGGCGGGTTCATCTTGACTTATATTAGATGGGGGTGGTGTTACAGGACACTTGTGACTTACATTAGTGGGCATGCTGCAACAGGACATTTGAGACTTACATTAGTGGTCGTACTGTTACAGGACGTTTGTGACTTACATTAGTGGGCATCCTGCTACTGGACTTTTGTGACTTACATTAGTGGGCATGCTGCTAATGGACATTTGTGACTTACATTAGTGGGGGAGCTGCTACAGGACACTTGTGACTTACATAAGGGGCATGCTGCTACAGGGCATTTGTGACTAACATTAGTGGCGTTGCTGCTACATGACATATGTGACTTACATTAGTGGGGGTGCTGCTACAGGACATATGTGACTTACTTTAGTGGGGGTGCTGCTACAGGACATATGAGACTTACATTAGTGGGGGAGCTGCTACAGGACATATGTGACTTACATTAGAGGGGAGGTTGCTACAGGACATATGTGACTTACAATAGTGGGCGTGCTGCTACAGGCCATTTGTGACTAACATTAGTGGGGTTGCTGCTATAAGACATATAGGACTTACATTAGTGGGGTTGCTGCTATAAGACATATAGGACTTACATTAGTGGGAGTTCTGCTACAGAACATATGTGACTTACATTAGTGGGGCTCCTGCTACAGGACCAATGTTACTTACATTAATTGGGTTGCTGCTAAAGGAAATATGTGACTTACATTAGTGGGATGCTGCTACATAACATATGTGACTAACATTAGTGGGGTGCTGCTTCATGACATATGTGACTAACATTAGTGGGGTGCTGCTACATGACATATGTGACTTACATTAGTGGGGTGCTGCTACATGGCATTTGTGACTAACATTAGTGGGGTTCTTCTACATGACATTTGTGACTAACATTAGTGGGGTGCTGCTACATGACATCTTTGACTTACATAAGGGGGGGGGCTGCTACAGGACATTGTGACTAACGTTAGTGGGGTGCTGCTAAAGGACATATGTGACTAACATCAGTGGGTGTGACTACCATTAGTGGGGTTCTGCTACATGACATTTGTGACTAACATTAGTGGGGTGCTGCTACATGACATCTTTGACTTACATAAGGGGGGGGGCTGCTACAGGACATTGTGACTAACGTTAGTGGGGTACTGCTAAAGGACATATGTGACTAACATCAGTGGGGTGCTTCTACATGAGATATGTGACCAACATTAGTGGGGTATTGCTACAAGACATATGTGACTAACATTAGTTGGGTGCTGCTACAGGACATATGTGACTAACATTAGTGGGATGCTGCTACATGATATATGTGACTAACATAAGTGGGGTGCTGCTACAGGACATATGTGACTAACATTAGTGGGGTTCTTTTACAGGACATATGTGACTAACATTAGTGGGGGTGCTGCTACGAGGCATATCTGACTTACATTAGTGGGGTTGCTGCTACAGGACATATGTGACTTACATTAGTGGGGGTGCTACTACAGGACATTTGTGACTAACATTAGTGGGGTTCTGCTACATGCCATATGTGACTAACATTAGTGGGGGTGCTGCGTCATGAAATACAGTCCAAATCATCTCATCCCATTCAGCTATGAAATTTAAAAACTGACAACATGACTTTCCCAAATAGTTAGCTGTAAAAGCATTGACATCATGTAAATGTAATTGTGCTGAATGTCACCTCTGAATAAAATGAGGCGGTGCTAGTGACGAATTAGGAAAAGAATATTAAATGTATTTCTAGTTCTCTATATCATCATTATTCCCCTTAGTCCTTGGTCCACTATGGCGACACAAATGAAACAAAAATCCTTCTCCATCGTTCTCAATATATAGTTTGTTCCAATGTCAGTCTTCTGTTCATTTGTTAAGGCACCTTTGTCTGTGAAAATATTTCGTCTTTTAGTTGCCTTCTATTTACCTTGGACTTTGCATGGAGGTGGGCGATATTAAACAGTCTATCACAAGACATTGTAAGGAAGCACATTCCGTCTATTCCATTCCGGGAGGAAAATTACAGAGGAATCGAGAAGGAAATAGAGCAATCCGTTGATTTCTAGTATAGATATTAGTTTAAACTCCGCTTCAGACTAGGAATGCATTAGAGACCGCGTCATTTAAGATTACTGTGTGGTTTATATTTTAGTTAAAAGACCTCAATATTAGACCCCAGAGCTAAATGTACATGAGTCAATTTTTTTATCAAAATCAATTAAAAGTTAAATCTCAGAAAATTCGATTTAACAAAGTATAATGCATACATTTGAACACACTTAAATGTACCGAGGTCTTTAATTAAGCAATACAAAAAAAAAATGTCTTTATATTTTATAGACGAAAAGAAAATTTCAACGTGATTATCTCAAAATCTGTAGTTTTTGACATAATTACTTTTAGCACTATAAACTTCATATGTTTAAAGCAGTAATGAATATGACGACTGAGTATTTTTATATCACTTACGTCTATGCTAATTTAGCATGGGGAAAAACAATTCTTTGCAAGATACTAAATAAGCCACTAATACTACTAATTGTGACTAAAATTGTGACTAATGAAGTATTGAACGTATTCTTTTTTTTTTTTTAAATGTATTATGTATGATTTCATGCATATTAGTTCCATTATTGTATACTTATTAAATATATTATTTTTTGTGAAATAATTATCTCATACCCCTTAAATGTATTATTTTAAAAGTATTATGTATGATTTTATTTACTTTAATTTATGTGCTTCTAGGCATTGCTGTGTTTGGACATCCTTGTGGCTGACATTCCTTGGTTATGATGACCCACCTTGTTTAACTGTAGTTTAAGTCATGTTTTTCCCAGATGTTGCTATGCTGGACGTTATTGTGTCTGACATTCCTGGGTTTTAATGGAGAGATGCCTGAAAGAAAAATTGGCAGAGAGTAGAAAAAATAACATGCTTTTATAAAAAAAATATTTTATTTTAACAATAACACTTTATAAATTAGTTCACTTCCTATAAATATGTTTACGAGAAATCCAACTTCCGCTAATAACAATAGTGATTACTTAAATTAACTTGTCTCTATTTCTTGTCCTATTTTCATTTTTCCTGACTGCTAAGAAAGGCTCTTAGGCAAAAAGTTCTTGGCTTTTTGTCCTGGTTCTTAATTCAAGCTTCCACCTACCGTTTCGCACTATTTGGGAACGTTTATTACACATATTTTTTTCAAGGGAAACAATTAATGTTACTTCCTAAATTATTATTGTGGACACTTATAAGGAATTTTATGAGACATTTTATTTTGCTTTGTTACAAATGCTTTTATAATAAATAATTAAATCAAACACTTGTTCTTAAATACTTGAAATTTGCTAACATATTTTGTTTGTTTGTCATTTGTTTTATAAAGCTAGACCTTTAATTTTATAACTTAAATATAGGTTTATATGTTATATAATATGCTTAACCAGTGGTGCTGCTGTATGACTATTGCTTTTAAACGTGGATTATTACATCTTATTTTAAGATGTAGTTCACCTGAAATCGGTCCCTACATCCAGTGACCTCATATACCATATTAAATGATGCATCATGAAAGGAATCCTTACAACCTCGCCTAACAATGAAATACCTATTTACACGGTTTTATTTGTTCGGACATCCTTCTCTGGTAGGAGTTGGGCGATACCAGTGTCCAAAGGTGCAAATAAGTGGCTGAAGATGGACATATATCCCTGGGCGCCAGCCTAGCTAGGGAGAAGAAGCAAGTAGCGCCTTAATATTGTTAAATGGTTGGCTAATGGGCTAATATTAACGCCATTGCAAGAGGTCTCAGAATAGGGCTCATGGGTTGATCCCCCAAGATGGCACCTTTTCTTAAAAATGCAGATGTGGCATTTTCGGACAAATGCATATCGTGTATCGTAAAATGGAGAGCAGCACAAATATTTTGCAACCACTGGCGTGAATGATTGTAGCTAAGCCACTAGGCAGTGGATCGATCTATACCAAATGTTACGATCATCTTTATCAGGAACTAGGGTGCAAATTGAGGGCGACGATGAATCGTTATCGGTAGTCGAGTCTGGGGAGCCTGAATCCTAGAAATTAGTTTGATTATTTCAAAATCAAGGGATGTATATTTTATTACACTTGAATTTAATATGTCTACCATACTTCTTGAACGGGTACATTTTTTTAAAGTTATCGTAGAAGGCATTATCGCACCCAGGTCCAAACATAAATTAAATTCACTTCGTTTGTTGCGTGCCCCAGAATAATCATTTGGCCTAAGGTTATAATCAAGCACATGCTGTAAGAATCAGGGAAGTGGTGCAGAATTTGAGGGTGTTATAGACAGTCGGACAAACTCATATTGCAAGGCTGCATTTTCACGCATTTTTGAAGTTTTTGTTTATTTCAGACAATTTTGAAGTGACATTTAAAACTTTCTGGTGCGGAGGGCCAAAAATTAGCTATAATAATAATCAAAAACATCTTAAATTCGCAGCCGCAGGACGTCAATTAAATTGTCTCTAGTTGTGCAACACTTGAAAGTACTTTTTTGCTCCATTTTATTCTCGTCATATAAATTGTGATAGTAGCCAGAAAAACTTTTGATTAAAGCAAAATACAAAATGCATTTTATCACATGTGTGAATTTAGTTTTTAAGCATCCTACACTTAATTGGGGATCAACGGAAGAGATCACAGCTTTACACAAAAAATGTAGTTCTCACTTAACGTTAGAACCATCGTTAGAGCCCGTATAACCCCTATGCCTGCAGGGTGCTTTTAATAATTTCAATGGTTTATAGCAGTCATGGGGATTTTTTCTTAATGGTCATCTTGATTTGCAGGCTGCGGGGGTGGGGGTGGATAATTAGAAACGTCATTGCCCCTTGACCTGTTTGTGTTGGGCAAAAATATATTATATACCAAAATTAGTGAAGTTGTTTTTATTTTTATATTTACATTATTTTGTGTGATAGTTACTTAATTAATAAATGAATATAAACAAAAAATCTATTTCAAAATGATTCCATTACCAAATAGCACTGCAAATATTATTGGATATGCTGAACGCAAATGTAAAAAAAAACAATTCTTATAATAATTTGCTTATCTAAACGTTTCTAAATTAACCAGAGTCATAAAGAAAAAAAAAATGTTAATAAAAGGTATATACATTTTAATTAATGGGTTTTGGAAACTGTTAATTTGTTTAATCGTATATGAATTACATAACAATTTTTAAAAGGCATGAGGTGTTTACAAAAGACATCTAATATGTATTAATGTTTACTTTAAAAAGTTGAAATTGTAGTATGGAGTATGCGTTTCTCAATATTCAGTAAACTGATTTTTTTTTATTTTGAATTTCAAACTACTATACTATCAGTTGCAATTCAACATTGAAACTCAAGCTTAGCACTTATATGAATGGACTTGAATTTTATTTTTTTATTTTTTTTAAATTTTTTTTTTGTTGTTGTTTTTTTTTTGTTTTCGCAATTCTAATGTATTGTGAGGTAAATTTTCCGATATTCTAGATAATTTATTTAAAACTTTACAATAATTGAGAAAGGAAATTTTTGAAAAGAAATTAGTGTTGGTCGTTATATTTTTAATTAAAACGTGCATTTATCAATAATTAAACAAGTACTTGCTACTGTTTTGTATATTTCAGTTACACGCGTCCCTTCGAACAAATCTGCACATTTTTCACACATATGCGTCCTAACAGATCTGGCATTTATCACACGGTTCCGTCCAAACAGATCTGCCTATTTCTCACACGTGTCCCTTCCAACAGATCTGCCCATTTCTCACATGAGTCTCTTGCAACAGATCTGTCCATTTATCACAAGCGTCCGTTCCAACAGATCTGCCCATTTCTCACAGGCTAGGCTTAGACTTAACAAAATACACTATAGTATATAAAAAGCAATCCATTGTATTTTTTATTTTAAATTTGTAGAAAGGGAAAATACAATATAAGCTATATTACGTGTGGTGATTAAATCAAACAAACTTAGAGCTTTAGCCAAAATAGGAAATATGACGTCATTTGAGTATTTATTTAGAACACATTAAATTTCATTTTATTTTGCAATTTTAAATACGAACTAAAAACTAAAAAAAAAATTTAATAAATTTGTTTGCACTAAAATCAATTGCTTATAAAATGATTAAGATTGTTCCTTAGTTGTTACTTTAAAAGTATTAGCAATGATGATAATAATTCTTAAACCTTTACTAAAATAAAATCATATATATAATTGCATTACGCATTTAAATTGATAAGATTTCCGTAAAATATTAGAAAAAAACTATGATCTTTTTAAAGAATCTTTAGCTTTACGGTCAGCCTAGCTAAGGGCCTTTCTTAACAAAAATGATAGATGAAAATACGGGAAGAAATAGAAAGAAGTTAAAAACTAAAATTGTCGCAATTTTTTTTTCTCGAATTTATATTTTCCAAAACCAAGATTGAAGAATGTGAAAGAAAAGTTATGTACATTTTTTTTTCAAAATAATATAATTTAGAATGTCATGCTATATTACCTCCCCTTTACTTTAATAACAATACTGATAGCTCTTTGACTTTTGGCCATCTTTGTTGACTAGGAGTTACATAGAAATTAATTGTCATTTTTTTCAAAATAATATAATTTAGAATGTCATGCTATATTACCTCCCCTTTACTTTAATAACAATACTGATAGCTCTTTGACTTTTGGCCATCTTTGTTGACTAGGAGTTACATAGAAATTAATTGTCAATGTAAGCTGTATGACTCAAGTTGTTTGAGAGTTACTCGTGCATCGAGCTTCTTTTTGCTCAAATTGTTCAGGCGCCACTGATGCCCCTATCTCCCCTATGCTCAAATTTCTACAAAACCTCTAATACCAACCTGCCTTAAAGGTCCTCAAATAAACAACAATACAAGACCCCTGCAACCAACATGTTTTAATGTGACCAATGAAACAAAACAACAATATTGTGATGATTTGAGTCTAAATTTTGTCAATTCTTCCACAGTAAAATCGCTCTTGTTAAATAATACCCCCTACCCACAGTTTGCCCTTGCCGTACAATAACCCGAGTAATCTCTTTTGTTATTATTGGATTCCGACGTGCGACGGCTCAAGCAACACTCCCTTCCTCCACTCCCTTATCATTGTTCTGGGTGGTAAGTCAAATCCTTAAATTTATGCATCAGAAAAAAAGGTTTAACAAATCCTTTTAGAATGTTATTTTCACTTACTCATGTTGTAATGATAAAAAAAAAAAATTAATTAATAATGAACAAATTCCATCTCAATTTTCATCTCCTTGAATATGTATCAACTACTTTATAAGGCATAATGCTATATAAATGCTTAAATTTCCATTGATACAACATAAGCTTAAGGGCAGAACAACAAATTATTATATTTTATTTTATTTTGCCAGAATTTATTAATAATTTAGTACACAATTGTACAGTTGAGGACTTGGTAGACAGAGGAAATTGCTCTAGGTAATATTAGTTTGTTAGCCTGACATCAGTCAACCAGTCTTACCTGTAAATGATCTGTTAAAATACTTGTATCCAGGGTGACAAGAACAGGAGAATCCACCCATAAAGTTGCCACACACTTGGTCACAATCATTGGTCAGATAGCTGGAACATTCATTGATGTCTGGAATAGTTGACAGTCAACTATATTGGTATTTGAATTAATATATAACAAGACATATTAATGGCATGTAAATTTAAAATGTTTAGATTTAGTATAACCCCAATTGTATTCCATAAAAAAAAAAAAAATATTTATAACTCTCTCCAACATGGACAATTATTTTCATAATAAGAATGTTAACCTAATTTATAGTAATGTATATAATAAATATTCGTTTCTGAGTTTTAATTTAATGTTTAGAGGTTGAGCTTAATGTTAAATTAAAATTTAAACTCATATAATCTAAACTTGTATGCCTTTTAATATTTCCTAATTATGGTACACATTTTAAATATAATGTCTGATCTAAATGACACAAATGTTCAGAATAAATAGGACCAAAATATATCCTTAGTAAATCCTTTTTTTTAATAAGTTGGTGAACGAAACATTTTATGTTTTTTGCAGGCACTAGTTTGAAATAAAAAAGATTAACCTGACAAAATAATTTACCTTGTAATTGTCCATTTTCTTTACTGTATTATTCTAAACATTAACAACTGGCACTGCCAAAACTGTTGACACACATTTTTTCCCAGCCTGACAGTTGAGGCGACCAGTAGTACACTGATCTACATCTCTGTCACAGTGTGTTGCTATGGTTACAAAGAACATGGAAATATAGTCACAAATTGTATTCAAAATTCTGTCAATTTAAACTAATTTTTCATGAATAAAGTAAAAATAGTACCTGAATACATGAAAAACAATATTCAAACTGTTAAACTTACCAGTAAATCTTAGTTTACAGAGGAATCATCTCACAGGGTCACATATGACAGCACCAGTACAACAGGCACAGTCATTGCTACAATTGAATCCCCTTTTACCTTGACCACAAGCTGCATAGAGCAGGTCACACAGGTTCAATTGATCAAATGATTATTCATTGATATCTGTTAAAATAGAAGGAAGGATAACTTTTTTTTTGCAACTTAAGTTATTTAAATTTTTAAAAATATTTTAAAATATATATTAAAAAAGAAAACATTAATTTATAGACTGTATCACGTGCTAATCTTTTGAAGATGTAACATGGTTAACTATTGCTATTTTGTGGATGGCCTGCCGCTTTCACTTGAATTATGATCAATAAGTAAGAATATTGTGAAAAGAATAAAGTACATAGTACTTAATTAGATTTTATAACCACATCAATAATAAGCCTTGCTCTGAGGATGTTCTGCAATAATGATTCTGGGATGCAACAATCACACACTTATATAATATTCCACATCATAATTGAATCTCAAAACTTCCATACTTCATTAATCCATACAAGAAAGAATAAAAAGATGTCTGCTCCTTGTCCGCTCAAATGGTACACTGCATCAATCTATCAACGCGTGACGTCTACTTCCGCACTAGAAAAAATATAGTCCCAATTTTCTCGTGATTCACAAATAACTACAAAGTTATAATCAAATTACTACGCCATCGTGACATGTGTCACAAAAAACATAAATAAATATCGACTTCTCAGCTCACCACTCACCTTGGCATGACCAAATTCGTGGAAGACTGTATCCACTTTTACACAAACAATATTCAGTGTTAGTAACCTGTAAAAAAGTACAGATGTCATCAAATTTGGGATCACACACAATGTCCCTTGAAATTCAGTTTAAAACAAATGTCCCATATATACATCTGTGTTAAATACGCAATAAACCTTTGCAACAGTAGTACTTTTTTTTATAAATTTCACAAAAGCTTTGCTAATGTCAGCCTTATATTCATTAAATGGATTACAGAAATAGATGACTTCTTTAAAACCCTTTTCAAACATTAGAATTACATTTCCTGTGCTCAGTGTTTTAGGAAGGAGGGTTGCAGGCAAAAGTGTGTTCCCTTCCCGAGAGTACTTTTTCGCTTATATGGAGGGGATTCATATATTTTTTGGTTTTCTTGCTGGTAAGCGGTAGAGACAATCTTCGCTCAATCTGGTGGCACTAGTCTAAGCTACAACAAGGCATGTGGTACAGTTTGATATAAATTCAATTCATTCCTATCTCTTTATTTCTTAATTTTTACTTTTGACACTACTTTTTCTGTCAGTTCTCAGAGTGTATCAATAGTTACACTTGCAGTTGAAGTTTCCTGTCAGTCCCTACAGTGCACCAATAGTTACACATGAAGTTGAAGTTTCCTGTCAGTCCCCACAGTGCACCAATAGTTACACATGAAGTTGAAGTTTCCTGTCAGTCCCCACAGTGTACCAATAAGAACACTTGCAGTTGAAGTTTCCTGTCAGTCCCCCAAAGTGTACAGATACTTACAATTGCAGTTGAAGTTTCCTGTCAGTCCTTACAGTGCACCAATAGTAACACTTGCAGTTGAAGTTTCCTTGTGTGTTCTCACATATATTCTCACAGTTGTGGATTTTTGTTGTACATTCATTGATATCTGAGATACAAACAAATATTATCATTTAATAATTTAATACCCATCTCTTATGGCGATTATAGCTACAAGATTATATCTTTCTAGAAAATTAAGATGAGCATAATTGATATGTTTAAATGGATTTTATTAAATTATATATCATTATTATTAAGGAACTTAAAACATCATATTTAAAAAAAAAATAAACAAAAGTGAACTCAAATATATCTATCAGACATACTGTTACGCACTGACTTGTATTGGGAGAAATTAATCTCCTATTTTAATTTTAATTGGCTCGTTGTAATCAGTGCCTAACAAAGGACGATACCATAGAATCAACAATATTAAAGATACGACCCAAAACAATTTCTAGTTACAATTTATTAAGATTTATTATGTCTTAAGATAATTACAAAATAAAATAAAATAAAATTACAATCTTCAACTTACAGTATGGCAGATGTCGTACCGGTACACAGTTAATACAATTAGAAATAATGATGCCAATAAATAATGCGAAATAAACACATATAAGTAGGAGCACACAAATACACAAAGAATAAAACACGCCTCGTAATGTTTCAGTATGGCAGATGTCGTACCGGTACACAGTTAATACAATTAGAAATAATGATGCCAATAAATAATGCGAAATAAACACATATAAGTAGGAGCACACAAATACACAAAGAATAAAACACGCCTCGTAATGTTAAGAGAATCTATATGAAAATCTCCGTCGTCGTGCCTGTCAATCCCTTATATATATGTAGAGTAAGATGCTTCGAGAAGGGCTTATGACGTGTTGTTTACATATCTCGGGTTAAGGAGTATATTCCAGAAATTACCCGAAAACAATCTACCCAATGCGTAATTGGAAGCCGATTGTAAACAAGCCACTTCAAAGACCTAAGCCACACCCCTTTGTGAACACAGCGTCTCATGCGGGGTCAATCAGAGGGCACACACGAGAAATATTATGTAAACAAGCTCTCTATAACACATACCCTCACACATGTTATTTTTATTCCTGGTCTATCGTTTCCTACCAAATCAAGAACAGCTGCCTATGTGTTGACACAGTCTTCAAATAATAAGTCACAGTTGATGTCTTCAGTGATATCTAAATGAACAGGTTAAATGTAGGATAAAACAGTACACATAATTTAGGAAAAAAACATCTTAATTAAAATACATGATAACATTTAACTGGCAAAATAAAAAAAAAAAAAAAATTTAAATTCTCCCCTATACTTTTGTGTCTCCACTCAGAGTGTATCCAGTTTTGCAGTTACATAAAGCAGAGCAATTTCAAACTGAGCAAGCATGGAGTAAACGCTTCACTGAGCAAGCTTGGGAAAAACAATTCTCCTTACACAGGGTGGCAGTAGTTTGTTCTGATATAATTAAAGATTTGGGATTTAGAAATTAGAAATTAGAAGAAAATATCAATTAATTTAACACCTAAACATGATATGTAAAGAAGAATATGCTGATGTGACAATATGCCACTTTTTGTAAACTGCATTTTTATAACAAGTTGTATGTGTTTGTGTGCCACAAGGGCTACAGGGTAACTGACCGATGTTAGCTTATCCTCACAGACAAGGATTTTTAATTCAGATTAAAATCATGTGTGTCCAGTGGAGATGCTATTCAGTTAAAACAGGTTTTACCAAAGTAGCATTACATGTGTGTAACTGTAATGACTGCACCCGAACATTCCGCACACTCACGAAGTAAACACATGATCACAACGCAAGTTGTACTTCCTCCAATCACACCACGCAGATCACTTCGCATCGTCAATAGGGAGAAACGGGCATGGGGTTGGGGGGGGCAGTGGCACAAAAAGACACTAGGGTTTTTATACTAGACTTTTTGAAAAAAAAAATAAATAAATATAAGGATAATAAGGGGAGAGACTGCAATATAATGTGATGATTCTTGTAGAACATTAAATTTACTTGTTTGAGAAACTAATAAAGTTTTGGAAATTGTCATTCCTTTATCTGTTGGTTTTTTTTTTCCTGGTTCTCAGTCATTGTGCGGGGCATACCTGTCCCAAACATCATCACTGACACAGGAATCAGATTAATAAACGACGGTAATAGCCTAACCGATTAATATGGTTATCGTCTGATGTTTCACCATCAATAATTTATTTTGCAATAAAAGCTAGTTTGCTTTCAAACTTGACGACCAACGTGTTCTAGCAACAGTAGGTATTATTATACTAGGCGTGGCCATTGCTTATTTTGCAAACGAAGCCACATATATCAAAAATGTCGAAAAAAAAAGAGGAAATTATATTAACCGGAAGGAAGTAGATACATTCATCCTTGGTTTGACAACATAAAAAGTCAAATGGCCATAAGCAACGAACAAATCTAAAGATGTTACATTCACGATGTTACCTCAATTTGTTTTGGCTGTTTCTTTTCTTTGCTTTTTTTTAATAATGCAATCACAATACCTTATCACTTAATTAATTTATTGATCATTTCTTGCTCCTGTTTTGAATTGAGAGTTAGCCATCTTTTTGTCGGATGCTTGACTGGGATTTGGCTGGAATTGAACTCCCTACCACCAGTTTGAGATCTGCTCAGTACAGACCATTCGGCCACCCAGAACCCACCCTTTGGTCCGTCTTAAAAAAAAGACGGCAGCATTACTTCTTGTACGTCCGCGCATTCACGTTATGTAAGACCTCACGAAACAGATGAATTGCCCCAACGAGTCCGACCCCATGATCCTTTACTGCGAGGGCGGCTGCTGATTTTTACTGTTGGGGCGCCCCATAATTAAGATCAAACTTATCCCCAAAAAATGTCCGGAAAAAAA
>CAXITT010000817.1:262739-283549 GCA_964033795.1 Lymnaea stagnalis | reverse complement strand
ATTGACGTCATGTATGGGAAACATATATTGAGGAAACAAAGAGTCTTGAGCAAAAGCGAGTGCAAGGGTTCCCTTAGTAAAACATAATTAAAAATGCAGTGGTGCATATTGTTTTATATTTTAATTCACTGTCTCTTTTAGACTATGTATAAAAAGGGGATTTTAGACTTTCAGAATGTTACTATTAGATGTCTCCTGGGGAAACATTATGAATAAAACATCAACATACACCAATTATATGTGGACTACAAAAGAGCTTATGATATACGTATCATGTATATAACGATGGCTAACTCAAAAAGTAGAAGCAAAGTACAGGGAGAGAAAAGTTCTCAATTAATTAGGACCTGGGATAAGGAGATTCATGTACTCTTTTTAACATCAAAGAGAAAAATGCATTAGAAACATACATGTGAGCACTAGTGAAACCATTACAAACTATTTCGAGAGAGGGGCCGTAGTAAAGAACAACAACCATCAGGAACTTTATAAAGGCAGCCAATGCAGTGCCTGGCATTCGAAGACGATATAGCGCGGCTTAGTAGAAACAGACAATGATATAATTAAAGATTGAAACTTGAATATGTCTCGGTCAAAGCTGGTCTTGAAGTAAATGAAGCAAAGACAAACTATATGATGATGTCACGAAACACGCATACTGATAACACCATCAATACAAACAAACAAACACATCTTTGAGAAAGTTGCTACTTTCAAATATCTAGGGGTGACAATAAATGAGCACCATAAATAATGTCAATGGTGAAAGAAATGATAACAGTAGCCAATCGTTCCTATGCCAGCCTAAAAACGCTACTTAGGAACCAAAAACCTCTCTAGGGGAAATAAAGGCAATATACACCATTATCATAGGACAAGTGGTAACTTACATAAATGAGACTCTGTTCTAGAAGAAAAGCAGAGAAGATGATAAATACATTGGAAAAAAAAATTCTCATGAAATTATATGGCCCGGTGATAGACACTTTTGTTTTGGGAATCCCAACAAACCAAGATATAGATGAATGATACAAAGACCCACCCACAGCTTCAAACAAAAAGATACACCCACAGCGGCAGACAAAAGATACACCCACAGTCAAAAACAAAAAGATACACCAACAGTCGCAAACCAAAAGATGCAACCCTTTTTTCTTTGCGACTGTGGGTATATCTTTTTGTTTGCGACTGTGTGTGTATCTTTTTGTTTGCGTCTGTTGGGTATCTTTTTGTTTGCGACTAGGGGCGTATCATTTGGTTTGCGACTGTTGATGTATCTTTTTGTTTGAAACTGTGTGTGTATCTTTTTGTTTGCGTCTGTTGGGTATCTTTTTGTTTGCGACTAGGGGCGTATCATTTGGTTTGCGACTGTTGATGTATCTTTTTGTTTGAAACTGTGGGTGTATCTTTTGGTTTGCGACTGTGGGTGTATCTTTTCGTTTGCGACTGTGGGTATATTATTTTGTTTGCGACTGTTGGTGTATCTTTTTATTTGATACCGTGGGTGTATCTTTTTGTTTGCGATTGTGGGTGTATCTTTTTGTTTGCGACTGTGGTTGTATCTTTTGGTTTGAGACTGTGGGTGTATCTTTTTGTTTGCGTCTGTTGGTGTATCTTTTTGTTTGCGACTAGGGGCGTATCATTTGGTTTGCGACTGTGGGTGTATCTTTTTGTTTGCCATTGTTGGTGTATCTTTTTGTTCGCCACTGTGTGTGTATCTTTTTTTTGTGACTGTGGGTATATCTTTTTGTTTGCGACTGTGTGTGTATCTTATTATTTTCGACTGTTGGTGTATCTTTTTGTTTGCGACTAGGGGCGTATCATTTGGTTTGCGACTGTGGGTGTATCATTTTGTTTGCCATTGTTGGTGTATCTTTTTGTTTGCCACTGTGTGTATCTTTTTTTTGCGACTGTGGGTATATCTTTTTGTTTGCGACTGTGTGTGTATCTTATTATTTTCGACTGTTGGTGTATCTTTTCATTTGGGACTGTGGGTGTATCTTTTTGTTTGATACTGTGGTGTATCTTTTTGTTTTCGACTCTTGGTGTATCTTTTTGTTTGCGACTATGGGTGTATCTATTTGTTTGTGACTCTTAGTGTATCTTTTTGTTTGCGACTCTTGGTGTATCTTTTTGTTTGCGACTATGGGTGTATATATTTGTTTGTGACTCTTAGTGTATCTTTTTGTTTGTAACGCTGGGTGTATCTTTTCGTTTGCGACTTTTGGTGTATCTATTTGTTTGCGACTGTTGATGTATCTTTTTGTTTGAAACTGTGGGTGTATCTTTTGGTTTGCGACTGTGGGTGTATCTTTTCGTTTGCGACTGTGGGTATATTATTTTGTTTGCGACTGTTGGTGTATCTTTTTTTTTGATACCGTGGGTGTATCTTTTTGTTTGCGACTGTGGGTGTATCTTTTTGTTTGCGACTGTGGTTGAATCTTTTGGTTTGAGACTGTGGGTGTATCTTTTTGTTTGCGACTGTGGGTATATCTTTTTGTTTGCAACTGTGGGGTATCTTTTGGTTAGCGACTGTGGGTGTATCTTTGGTTTTGGACTGTGGGTGTATCTTTTTGTTTGATAATGTGGGTGTATCTTTTTATTTGCGACTGTTGATGTATTTTTTTGTTTGCGACTAGGGGTGTATCAATTTGTTTGCGACTGTGTATCTTTTTTTTTGCGACTGTGGGTGTATCTTTTGGTTTGAGACTGTGGGTTTATCTTTTCCTTTGCGACAGTGGGTGTATCTTTTTGTTTGACACTGTGAGTGTAACTTTTTGTTTGCGACTGATTGTGTATTATTTTGTATGCGACTAGGGGTGTATCTATTTGTTTGCGACTGTGGGTGTAAATCTTTTTGATTGCGACTGTGGGTGTATCTTTTTGTTTGCGACTGTGTGTGTATATTTTGTTTTGCGACTGTTGGTGTATCTTTTTGTTTGCGACTGTGGATGTATCTTTTTGTTTGCGACCAGGGGCGTATCTATTTGTTTGCGACTGTGGGTGTATCATTTGGTTTGCGACTGTGGGTGTATCTTTTTGTTTGCGACTGTGTGTATCTTATTATTTTCGACTGTTGGTGTATCTTTTCATTTAGGTCTGTGGGTGTATCTTTTTGTAATACTGTGGGTGTATCTTTTTGTTTGCGACTATGGGTGTATCTATTTCTTTGTGACTCTCTTAGTGTATCTTTTTGTTTGTGACTGTGGGTGTATCTTTTTGTTTGCGACTCTTGGTGTATCTTTTTGTTTGCGACTGTGGGTGTATCTTTTTGTTTGCAACTCTACTAACTCTATTAAACTGTACCAAAATCTATCCTATATATGCAACTCTTCCCAACTCTAGCCAACTCTATGCAACTCTTTCCAATTGTACCCAACTCTATCTAACTCTATCGACCTCTATTCAATTCTAGCCAACCGTATCAAACTCTATCAAACTCTGCCCAACTCTATCCAACTCTACTCAACTCTATCCAACTCTACCCAATGCTACCCTACTCTACTAAACTATATCGAACTCTACCAAACTCTAACAAACTCTACTCAACTCTACCAAACCTACGCAAATCTATCCAACTCTACTTAGCTCCACCCAACTCTTGCCAACTCTAGTCATTTCTATCCAACTCTATCAAATTCTATCAAAATCTATCCAACTCTATCCAACTCTATCAAATTCTACCCAACTCTATCTCTTCTCAACTCTACCAAATCTACGCAAATCTATCCAACACTATTCAATTCTATCCAACTCTAATTAGCTCCATCCAACTCTTCCCAACTCTAGCCAACTCTATCCAACTCTATCCAATTCTACCCAACTCTATTCAACTCTATACAACTCTATCGCACTCTACCTAACTCTACCCAGCTCTACCCAACTCTACCCAACGCTACCCAATTCTACGAAAATCTACGAAAACCTATCCAACTCTACTTAGCTCTACCAAACTCTACCAAACTCTATCCTACTCTACTTAACTGTATCAAAAACTTCCCATCTCAAGCCAACTCTATCCAACTCTTTCCATTCTACCTAACTCTATCAACTCTATCCAATTCTACCCAAGTCTATCTAACTCTATACAACTCTATCGCACACCTCGATCAAATTCTACCCAACTCTATCTAACTCTATCCAACTCTATCTATTTCTACCCAACTCTATCCAACTCTATACAACACAATCCCACTCTACCTAACTCTACCCATCACTACGCAACTCTACGAAAATCTATTCAACTCTAATCAACTCTATCAAACTCTACCTAGCTCTACCCAACTCTACCAACTCTTTTCTTCTCTACTAACTCTATCAAATTCTGCCCAATTCTACCAAACTCTATCCAATTCTATCAAACTCTATCAAACTATACCCAACTCTATCCAACTCTAACCAACTCTATCCAACTCTACCAAATGGTACCCAACTCTACCCAACTCTACCCACCTCTACTAAACTATATCCAACTCTACCAAACTCTAGCAAACTCTACTCAACTTTTTTAAACCTACACACATCTCACCAACTCTATTCCACAATTAGCTCTAATTAGCTAGACCCAACTCTTCCAAACTATAGCCATCTCTATCCAACTCTATCCTATTCTACCCAACTCAATCAAACTCTATACAACTCTATCGAACTCTACCTAACTCTACCATACTCTACCCAACTCTACCAATCGCTACCCAGTTCTATGAAAGTCTATTCAACTATATCCAACTCTAACCAACTGTACCAAACGCTACCGATCTCTACCCAACTCTACCAAAATCTATCAAACTCTATTCAACTCTATCCAACTCTAATTAGCTCCATTCAACTCTTCCCAACTCTAGCCAACTCTATCCAACTCTATCCAAGTCTACCCAACTCTATTCAACCCTTTCCAACTCTATCCATTTCTACCAAACTCTATCCAACTCTATACAACTCTATCGCACTCTACCTAACTCTACCTAGCTCTATCCAACTCTACCCAACGCTATCCAATTCTTCGAAAATCTAATCAACTCTATTCAACTCTATCCAAATCTACTTAGCTCTACCCAACTCTACCAAAATCTATCCTAATCTACCAAACTCTATCCAACATTTTCCCCACTCTAGCCAACTCTATTGAACTCTTTTCAATTGTACCCAAAGTTATCCAACTCTATCCAAAACCTATCCAATTCTACCCAAGTCTATCCAACTCTATCCAACTATATCCAACTCTACCCAACTCTACCTCTATTCAACTCTATTCAACCCTAATTAGCTCTACAAAACTCTATCAAACTCTAACATTATCCAAATCTACTTTGCTCTACCAAACTCTACCAAACTCTATTCTACTCTACTTAACTCTATCCAACTCTGCCAAATTCTAAGTAACTCTATCCAACTCTATCAAACTCTATCCAACCCTACCACACTCTAAAAAGTTTTGTAAAAGTATGTAAACTTTATATCCAAATCTATACAACTCATCCAACTCTATCCAACTTTACCAAACTATACCCAATTCTACACAATTCTACTCAACCATATCCAACTCTACCCAACACTTGCAAACTCTACACAACTCTACCAAACCTACGCAAATCTATCAAACTCTATTCAACTCTATCCAACTCTACTTAGCCTCACCCAACTCATCCCAATACTAGCCAACTCTATCCACCTCTATCCAATTCTACCCAACTCTATCCAACTCTATCCAACTTTGTCTAATTCTAGCCAACTATATACATTTCTATACAACTCTATCCCACTCCATTAACTCTACCTATCGCTACCCATTTCAACGAAAATCTATTTAATTCTATTCAACTCTATCCAACTCTACCTAGCTCTACCCAACTCTACCAATATCTATTCAACTCTATCAAACTCTATCCAACTCTATCCACATCTACCCAACGCTACCCAACTCTACCAACTCTACCCATATCTACTCAACTATATCCAACTCTTCCCAACTTTAGCAAACTCTACTCACCTCTACCAAACCTACGCAAATCTATCCAACACTATTCAACACTATCCAACTCTAATTAGCTCCACCATACTCTTCCAAACTCTAACCAACTCTATCAAACTCTATCCAATTCTACCCAACTCTATTCAACTCTATACAACTCTATCGCACTCTACGTAACTCTACCCAACTCTACCCAAGTCTAACCAACTCTACCCAACGCTACCCAATTCTACGAAAATCTATCAAACTCTACTTAGCTCTACCCAACTCTAGCAAACTATAACCTTCTCTACTTAACTCAATCAAACACTTCCCATCTCTAGCCAACTCTATCCAACTCTTTCCAATTCTACCCAAGTCTATCCAACTCTATACAACTCTTACGCACTCTACCCAACTCTACCCAACGCAACCCAATTCTACGAAAATCTAATCAACTCTATCCAACTCTAACCAACTCTACCCAACGCTACATAACTCTACCCAACTCTAGCAAACTCTAATCAACTCTACCAATTCTACCCAAATCTATCCAACTCTATCCAACTCTATCCAATTCTAATTAGATCCACCCAACTCTTTCCAACTCAAGCAAACTCTATCCAATTCTACCCAATTCTATTTAACTATATCCAAATCTATCCATTTCTACCAAACTCTATCCTAACTCTATCGCACTCTACCTAACTCTACTTAGCTCTACACAACTCTTCCAAAGTCTATCCTACTCTACTTAACTATATCCAACTCTTCCCAACTCTAGCAAACTCTATGCAAATCTTTCCAATTGTACCCAAATCTATCCAACTCTATCGAACTCTATCCAATTCTACCTAAGTCTATCCAACTCTATACAACTCTATCGCTTTCTAACTAACTCTACCCAACTATACCTAACTCTACGCAACTCTTTCCAACTCTAGCCAAATCTATCCAACTCTATCCAATTCTATGGAACTCTATTCACTCTATCCAACTCTATCCAATTCTACCCAACTCTATCCAACTCAATACAACTCTATCGCACTCTACCTAATTCTACCTAACTCTACCCAACTCTACCCAACGCTATTTAAATTCTACGATAATCTAATGAACTCTATTCAACTCTAGCCAACTCTACTTAGCCCTACCGAACTCTACCAAAATCTATCCTACTCTACTTAATTATATCCAACTCTTCCCAACTCTAGCCAACTCTATGCAACTCTTTCCAATTGTACCTAACTCCATCCAACTCTATCCAAATCTATCCAATTCTACCCAAGTGTATCCAAGTCTATACAACTATATCGCTTTCTAACTAACTCTACCCAACTATACCTAACTCTACCCAACTCTTCCCAACTCTAGCCAATTCTATCCAACTCTATCCAATTATATCAAACTCTATACAACTCTATCCCACTCCATCTAACTCTACCCATCGCTACCCAACTTAACGAACATCTATTTAACTCTATTCAACTCTATCCAACTCTACCTAGCTCTACCCATCTCTACCAATATCTATCCAACTCTATAAAATTCTATCCAACTCTATCCAACTCTACCCATATCCACTCAACTATATCCAACTCTTCCCAACTCTAGCAAACTCTATTCAACTCTACCAGACCTGTCCAACACTATTAAACTCAATCCAACTCTAATTAGCTCCACCCATTTCTTCCCAACTCTAGCCAACTCTATCCAACTCTATCAAATTCTACCCAACTCTATTCAACTCTATACAACTCTATCGCACTCTACATAACTCTACCCAACTCCACCCAACGCTACCCAATTCTACGAAAATCTATCCAACTCTACTTAGCTCTACCCAACTCTACCAAAGTCTATCCTACACTACTTAACTCTCTCAAACACTTCCCGTCTCTAGCCACATCTATCATATTCTTTCCAATTCTCCCTAACTCTATCCAACTCTATCCAATTCTACCCAAGTCTATCCAACTCTATACAACTCTATCGCACTCTACCCATCTCTACCCATCTCTACCCAACTCTACCCAAGGAGCAAGGAGCAGTAGAGTTGAGTTTTAGTACAGTTGTCGGCTCGCTCTGTTATGTAGAGTTGGGTAGAGATAGGTAGTAATAGGTAGAGTGGGATAGAGTTGTATAGAGTTGAATAGAGTTGGGTAGAATTAGATAGATTTGGATAGAGTTGGATACGCAACTCTATCCAAAACTTTACAAAACTTTACAAAATATTATAAAACTTTATAAAAGATTACAAAACGTTACAAAACTTTACAACACTTCACAAAAGATTACAATACTTTACAAAAGATGACATATCTTTACAAATCTTTACAAAAATTTAAACAAGATTACACAAATTTACAAAGCTTTACAAAATTTTACAAACTGTATCCAACTAAATCAAACTCTACGCAACTCTATCCATCGCTATCCAATACAACCCAGCTAAAAATTTTACAAAAGATTACAAATATTTACTGTAATCTTTTCAAAAGTTTACAAACGATTGTAATGCTTTAAAAAAGTTTACAAAATATTATAATGCTTTACAAAAGTTTACAAAAGTTTACATAACCTTACAAATCTTTGTAGAGTTGGGTAGAGTTGGATAGAGTTTGGTAGAATTGGGCAGAGTTGGATAGTGTTAATTAGAGTAGGATAGAGTTTGGTAGAGTTGGGTAGAGTTGAATAGAGTTGATTAGATTTTCGTAGAATTGGGTAGAGTAGGGTAGAGTTGGGTAGAGTTAAGTAGATTGGGATAGAGTTGTATAGAGTTGGATAGAGTTGGGTAGAATTTGATAGAGTTGGATAGAGTTGGATAGAGTTGGATAGATTGTGGTAGAGTTGTGTAGCATTGGGTAGAGTTGGATAAAGTTTGGTAGAGTTGGATAGAGTTAAGTAGATTGGGATAGAATTGTATAGAGTTGGATAGAGTTGGGTAGAATTTGATAGAGTTGGATAGAGTTGGATAGGTTTGGATAGATTGTGGTAGAGTTGTGTAGCATTGGGTAGAGTTGGATAAAGTTTGGTAGAGTTGGATAGAGTTTGATAGAGTTGAATACAGTTGGATAGATTTGCGTAAGTTTGGTAGAGTTGAGTAGATTTTGTTAGATTTTGGTAGAGTTGGATATGGTAGATATGGGTAGAGTTGGGTATAGTTGGGTAGCATTCGGTAGAGTTGGATAGAGTTGGATAGAGTTGGACAGAGTTAGCACTTTTCGAAACTTTACAAAACTTTATAAAACTTTACAAAACTTTACAAAATTTTACAAAACTTTACAAAAGTATACAAAACTTTACAAAAGATTACAGAAACTTTACAAATCTTAAAAAAACTTTACAAAAGTTTACAAAAGTTTACATAACTTTAAAAATCTTTGTAAATTTGGGTAGAGTTGGTTAGAGTTTGATAGAGGTTCATAGAGTTGGGTAGAATTGGGCTGAGTTGGATAGAAATAGTAGAGTAGGTTAGAGTTTAGTAGAGTTGGGTAGAGCTAAGTAGAGTTGGATAGAGTTGAATAGAGTTAATTAGATTTTCGTAGAATTGGGAAGAGTTGGGTAGAGTTGGGTAGCATTAAGTATATTGGTATAGAGTTGTATAGAGTTGTATAGAGTTGGATAATTTGGATAGAGTTGGGTAGATTTAGATAGAGTTGGATGGAAGTGGATAGAGTTGGCTAGGGTTGGGAAGAGTTGGGTGGAGCTAAGTAGAGTTGGACAGAGTAGAATAGATTTGGATATATTTGCGTAGGTTTGGTAGAGTTGGGAAGAGTTTTTTTTATTTTGGTAGAGTTGGATATAGTTGAGTACAGTTGGGTAGAGTTGGGTAGAGTTTGGTAGCATTGGGTAGAGTTGCATAGAGTTGGGTAGAGTTTAAAAGAGATGGTAGAGTTGGATAGAGTTGGATAAAGTTGGGTAGATTTTAAGAGAGGTGGATTGAGTTGGCTAGAGTTGAAAAGAGTTGGGTAGAATTGGGCAGAGTTTGATAGAGTTAAGTAGAGTAAAATAGAGTTTGGTAGAGTTTGATAGAGCTAATGTAGAGTTGGATAGAGTTGAATAGAGTTGATTAGATTTTCGTAGAATTGTGTAGAGTGGGGTAGAGTTGGGTATATTTGGGTAGAGTGCGATAGAGTTGGATAGAGTTGGATAGAATTGCCTAGAGTTGGGAAGAGTTGGGTAGAGTTAGGTATAGTTGCGTAGAGTTAGTTAGAAAGCGATATAGTTGTATAAAATTGGATAGACTTTGGTAGAATTGGATAGAGTTCGATAGAGTTGGATAGAGTTGGGTACAATTGGAAAGAGTTGCATAGAGTTGGCTAGAGTTGGGAAGAGTTGGATATAGTTAAGTAGAGTAGGATAGAGTTTGGTAAGTTGGGTAGAGCTAAGTAGAGTTAGGTAGAGTGCGATAGAGTTAGTATTGAGTTTTTTAGAAATGGATAGAGTTGGATAGAGTTGAATAGATTTTGGTAGATTTGGATAAAGTTGGCTAGAGTTGGCTTGAGTTGGAAAGAGTTGGGTGGAGCTAATTTGAATTGGATAGAGTTGAATAGAGTTGGATAGATTTGGGTAGGTTTGGTAGAGTTGAGTAGAGTTTTGTAGAGTTTGGTAGAGTTGGGTAGCGTTTGGTAGAGTTGGGTAGAGTTGGATAGAGTGCGATAGAGTTGTATAGATTTTGATAGACATGGGTAGAATTGGATAGAGTTGGATAGAGTTAGGTAAAATTGGAAAGAGTTGGATAGAGTTGGCTAGAGATGAGAAGTGTTTGATTGAGTTAAGTAGAGTAGGATAGAGTTTGGTAGAGTTGGGTAGAGCTAAGAAGAGTTGGAGAGATTTACGTAGAATTGGGTAGGGTTGGGTAGAGTTGGGTAGAGTTAGGTAGAGTGCGATAGAGTTGTTTAGAGTTGAATTGAGTTGGGTAGAATTGGATAGATTTGAATAGAAAGGGCTAGAGTTGAGAAGAGTTAGGTGGACCAAATTAGAGTTGGATAGAGTTGAATAGTGTTGGATAGATTTGCGTAGGATTGGTATAGGTGAGTAGAGTTTGCTAAAGTTGGGAAGAGTTTGATATAGTTGAGTAGATATGGGTAGAGTTGGGTAGAGTTGGGTAGCGTTGGGTAGGTTGGATTCAATAAAGTACTGTAAGTTTAATCATAATTCAGTATCCTTCTTTGCATGCCTGGATAATAAGTGGAAGAATGGAATAAGTCCCAGCCGGCATCCTGAAGCAGTAATATAAAACAATTGACCATGCTACTGACATAACGCACTAAGGAATAAGATATCACGCCTTGAGTTACAATGATGTCAGAGCAAATGTGTTACAGGAAGGGTTGGTTAGAGTTTGATAGAGTTGGGTTGAGTTGGGTAGAATTAAGCAGAGTTGGATAGAGTTAAGTAGAGTAAAATAGAATTTGGTAGAGTTTGATAGAGCTAATGTAGAGTTTGATAGATTTGAATAGAGTTGATTAGATTTTCGTAGAATTGAGTAGGGTTGGGTAGAGTTGGTTAGAGTTGGGTAGAGTGCGATAGAGTTTATAGAGTTGGATAGACTTGGGTAGAATTGGATAGAGTTGGATAGCGTTAGGAAGAATTGGAAAGAGTTGGATAGAGTTGGCTAGAGATGGGAAGTGTTTGATAGAGTTAAGTAGAGTAGGATAGAGTTTGGTAGAATTAGGTAGAGCTAAGTAGAATTGGATAGAGTTGAGTAGATATGGGTAGAGTTGGATAGAGTTGGGTAGAGCTAAGTAGATTTAGATAGAGTTGAACAGAGTTTGATAGATTTGCGTAGGCTTGGTAGAGTTGGATATAGTTGAGTAAAATTGTGTAGAATTGAGTAGAGTTGGATAGAGTTGGATAGAGTTGGATAGATTTGGATATAGTTGAGTAAAATTTGATAGAGTTGGATAGAGTTGGATAGAGATGGGTAGAATTGACTAGAGTTGGTAAGAGTTGTGTAGAGTTAGGTATAGTTGGGTAGAGTTAGTTAGAAAGCGATATAATTGTATAGAGTTGGATAGACTTGGGTAGAATTGGATAGAGTTCGATGGAGTTGGATAGAGTTGGGTACAATTGGAAAGAGTTGCATAGAGTTGGCTAGAGTTGGGAAGAGTTTGATATAGTTAAGTAGAGTAGGATAGAGTTTGGTAGAGTTGGGTAGAGCTAAGTAGAGTTAGATAGAGTGCGATAGAGTTAGGATAGAGTTTGGTAGAAATGGATAGAGTTTGATAGAGTTGAAAAGAGTTAGGTAGAATTGGGTAGAGTTTATTAGAGATGGCTTGAGTTGGAAAGAGTTGGGTGGAGCTAAGTAGAATTGGATAGAGTTGGATAGAGTTAGATATATTTGGGTAGGTTTAGAAAGGTTTAGTAGAGCTTGCTAGAGTTGGGAAGAGTTGGATATAGTTGAGTAGATATGGGTAGATATGGGTAGAGTTGGGTAGAGTTGGGTAGCTATGGGTAGAGTTGGATATAGTTGGAAAAAGTTTGATAGAGTTGGAAAGATATTGGTAGAGATGGGTAGAGCTAGGTAGAATTGTTAAGAGTTGAATAGAGTTAAAAAGATTTTCGTTAAGTTGGGGTAGCGATGGAGTGGGATAGAGTTGTATAGAGTTGTATAAAGTTGGGTAGAATTAGACAAAGTTGGATAGAGTTGGGTAGAATTGGATAGAGGTGGAAAGAGTTGGCTAGTGTTGGGAAGAGTTGGATGGAGCTAAGTAAAGTTGGATAGAGTTGAATAGAGTTTAATAGATATGCGTAGGTTTGGTAGAGTTGTGTAGAGTGCGCAAGTAGAGTTTGATATAGGTGAGTAGAGTTGTTTAGAGTTGGGTAGAGTTAGGTAGAGTTGGACTTTATAAAACTTTACAAAGTTTACATAACTTTACAAAACTTTGTAGAGTTGGGTAGGGTTGGATAGAGTTGCTTAGAATTTGGCAGAGTTGGATAGAGTTAAGTAGAGTAGAATAGGTTTTGGTAGAGTTTGGTAGAGCAAGGTGGAGTTGGATAGAGTTGAATAGAGTTGATTAGATTTTCGTAGAATTGGGTAGAGTTGGATAAAATTGGATAGAGTTGGATTAAATTGGATAGAGTTGGATAGAAATTGCTAGAGTTGGGAAGAGTTTAGTAGGGTTAGGTATAGTTGGACAGAGTTAGGTGTAGTTGGGTAGAGTTAGTTAGAAAGCAATAGAGTTGTATAGAGTTTGATAGACTTGGGTAGAATTGGATAGGGTTCGATAGAGTTGGATAGAGTTGGGTAAAATTGGAAAGAGATGCATAGAGTTGGCTAGAGTTAGGAAGAGTTGGATATAGTTAAGTAGAGTACGATAGAGTTTGGTAGAGTTGGTTAGAGCTAAGTAGAGTTGGATATTAGAGTTAATTAGATTTTCGTAGAATTGGGTAGCGTTGGGTAGAGTTGGTTAGGGTTAGGTAGAGTTAGTTAGAGTGCGATTAGAGTTATGATATAATTTGTAAAAAATGGATAGAGTTGGATAGAGTTGAATAGAGTTGGGTAGAATTGGATAGAGTTGGATAGAATTGGATCGATTTTGGTAGGTTTTGTAGAGTTGAATAGAGTTGGGTAGAGTTGGGTAGCGTTGGGTAGAGTTTGTTAGAGTTGGATAGTGTTGATTAGATTTTCGTAGAATTGGGCAGAGTTGGATAGAGTTAAGTAGAGTAGAATAGAGTTTCGTAGATTTTAGTAGAGCTAAGTAGAGTTGGATAGAGTTGAATAGAGTTGATAGAGTTGGTTAGAATAGGATAGAGTTGGATAGAGTTGGCTATAATTTGGAAGAATTGGGTGGAGCTAATTAGAGCTAATTGTGGAATAGAGTTGGTGAGATTTGTGTAGGTTTAATAGAGGTGAGTAGAGTTAGCTAGAGTTTGGTAGAGTTTGATATAGTTTAGTAGAGTTGGGTAGAGTTGGGTAGAGTTGGGTACCATTTCATAGAGTTGCATAGAGTTGGTTAGAGTTGGATAGAGTTGGGTATAGTTTGATAGAGTTTGATAGAGTTGGATAGAGTTTGGTAGAATTTGGCAGAGTTTGATAGAGTTAGTAGAGAAGAATAGAGTTTGGTAGAGTTGGGTAGAGCTAGGTAGAGTGTGATATAGTTAAATAGAGTTGAATAGATTTTCGTAGAGTTGGGTAGTGATGGGTAGAGTTAGGTAGAGTGGGATAGAGTTGTATAGAGTTGGATAAAGTTGGGTAGAAATAGATAGAATTGTATAGAGTTGGACAGACTTGGGTAGAATTCGATATAGTTAGGTAGAAATGGAAAGAGTTGGATAGAGTTTGCTAGAGATGGGAAGTGTTTGATAGAGTTAAGTAGAGTAGGATAGAGTTTGGTAGAGTTGAGTAGAGCTAAGTAGAGTTGGATAGATTTCCGTAGAATTGGGTAGCGTTGGGTAGAATTTGGGTAGAGTTGGGTAGAGTTAGGTAGAGTGCGATAGAGTTGTATATAGTTGAATAGAGTTGGGTAGAATTGGATAGAGTTGGATAGAGTTGGCTAGAGTTGGGAAGAGTTGGGTGGAGCTAATTAGAGTTGGATAGAATTGAATAGTGTTGGATAGATGTGCGTAGATTTGGTAGAGTTGAGTAGAGATAGAGTTCTATAGAGTTGGATTGATTTGGGTAGAATTGGATAGAGTTGGATATAAATGGCTAGAGTTGGCAAGAGTTGGGTGGAGCTAAGTAGAGTTGGATAGATTTGCGTAGGTTTGGTAGAGTTGAGTAGAGTTTGTTAGAGTTTGGTAGAGTTTGATATAGTTTAGTAGAGTATGGTAGCATTGGGTAGAGTTGGATAGAGTTGAGTAGAGTTGGGAAGAGTTGGATATAGTTAAGTAGAGTAGGATAGATTTTGGTACAGTTGGGTAGAGATAAGTAGAGTTGGAAAGAGTTGAATAGAGTTTATTAGATTTTCGTATAATCGGGTAGCGTTGGGTTGAGTTAGATAGAGTGCGATACAGTTGTATAGAGTTGGAAAGAATTTGGTAGAAATCGATAGAGTTGGTTAGAGTTGGATAGAGTTGAATAGAGTTGGGTAGAATTTGGTAGAAATCGATAGAGTTGGTTAGAGTTAGAAAGAGTTGGGTAGAGCTAATTAGAGTTGGATAGAGTTTAATAGAGTTGGAAAGATATGGGTAGGTTTGGTAGAGTTGAGTAGAGTTTGCAAGAGTTGGGTAGAGTTGGATATAGTTGAGTAGATATGGGTAGAGTTGGGTAGAGTTGGGTAACGTTGGGTAGAGTTGGTTAGAGTTGGTTAGAGTTGGATAGAGTTGATTAGATTTTGGTAAAATTGGGTAGCGTTGGGTAGAGTTGGGTAGAGTTATGTAGAGTTAGGTAGAGTGCGATAGAGTTGTATAGAGTTGGATAGAGTTGGGTAGAATTGGATAGAGTTGGATAGAGTTAGCTAGATTTGTGAAGAGTTGGGTGGAGCTAATTAGATTTGGATAGAGTTGAATAGAGTTGGTGAGATTTGGGTAGGTTTGTTAGAGTTGATTAGAGTTGGGTAGAGTTGGGTAGCATTTGTTAGATTTGGATAGAGATGGTTAGAGTTGAATAGAGTTGAGTAGAGTTTGATAGAGTTTGCTAGAGTTGGATAGAGTTTGGTAGAGTTGGGTAGAGCTAAGTAGAGTTGGATAGATTTCCGTAGAATTGGGTAGCGTTGGGTAGAATTTGGGTAGAGTTGGGTAGAGTTAGGTAGAGTGCGATAGAGTTGTATATAGTTGAATAGAGTTGGGTAGAATTGGATAGAGTTGGATAGAGTTGGCTAGAGTTGGGAAGAGTTGGGTGGAGCTAATTAGAGTTGGATAGAATTGAATAGTGTTGGATAGATGTGCGTAGATTTGGTAGAGTTGAGTAGAGATAGAGTTCTATAGAGTTGGATTGATTTGGGTAGAATTGGATAGAGTTGGATATAAATGGCTAGAGTTGGCAAGAGTTGGGTGGAGCTAAGTAGAGTTGGATAGATTTGCGTAGGTTTGGTAGAGTTGAGTAGAGTTTGTTAGAGTTTGGTAGAGTTTGATATAGTTTAGTAGAGTATGGTAGCATTGGGTAGAGTTGGATAGAGTTGAGTAGAGTTGGGAAGAGTTGGATATAGTTAAGTAGAGTAGGATAGATTTTGGTACAGTTGGGTAGAGCTAAGTAGAGTTGGAAAGAGTTGAATAGAGTTTATTAGATTTTCGTATAATTGGGTAGCGTTGGGTTGAGTTAGATAGAGTGCGATACAGTTGAATAGAGTTGGGTAGAATTTGGTAGAAATCGATAGAGTTGGTTAGAGTTAGAAAGAGTTGGGTAGAGCTAATTAGAGTTGGATAGAGTTTAATAGAGTTGGAAAGATATGGGTAGGTTTGGTAGAGTTGAGTAGAGTTTGCAAGAGTTGGGTAGAGTTGGATATAGTTGAGTAGATATGGGTAGAGTTGGGTAGAGTTGGGTAACGTTGGGTAGAGTTGGTTAGAGTTGGTTAGAGTTGGATAGAGTTGATTAGATTTTGGTAAAATTGGGTAGCGTTGGGTAGAGTTGGGTAGAGTTATGTAGAGTTAGGTAGAGTGCGATAGAGTTGTATAGAGTTGGATAGAATTGAATAGTGTTGGATAGATGTGCGTAGATTTGGTAGAGTTGAGTAGAGATAGAGTTCTATAGAGTTGGATTGATTTGGGTAGAATTGGATAGAGTTGGATATAAATGGCTAGAGTTGGCAAGAGTTGGGTGGAGCTAAGTAGAGTTGGATAGATTTGCGTAGGTTTGGTAGAGTTGAGTAGAGTTTGTTAGAGTTTGGTAGAGTTTGATATAGTTTAGTAGAGTATGGTAGCATTGGGTAGAGTTGGATAGAGTTGAGTAGAGTTGGGAAGAGTTGGATATAGTTAAGTAGAGTAGGATAGATTTTGGTACAGTTGGGTAGAGCTAAGTAGAGTTGGAAAGAGTTGAATAGAGTTTATTAGATTTTCGTATAATTGGGTAGCGTTGGGTTGAGTTAGATAGAGTGCGATACAGTTGAATAGAGTTGGGTAGAATTTGGTAGAAATCGATAGAGTTGGTTAGAGTTAGAAAGAGTTGGGTAGAGCTAATTAGAGTTGGATAGAGTTTAATAGAGTTGGAAAGATATGGGTAGGTTTGGTAGAGTTGAGTAGAGTTTGCAAGAGTTGGGTAGAGTTGGATATAGTTGAGTAGATATGGGTAGAGTTGGGTAGAGTTGGGTAACGTTGGGTAGAGTTGGTTAGAGTTGGTTAGAGTTGGATAGAGTTGATTAGATTTTGGTAAAATTGGGTAGCGTTGGGTAGAGTTGGGTAGAGTTATGTAGAGTTAGGTAGAGTGCGATAGAGTTGTATAGAGTTGGATAGAGTTGGGTAGAATTGGATAGAGTTGGATAGAGTTAGCTAGATTTGTGAAGAGTTGGGTGGAGCTAATTAGATTTGGATAGAGTTGAATAGAGTTGGTGAGATTTGGGTAGGTTTGTTAGAGTTGATTAGAGTTGGGTAGAGTTGGGTAGCATTTGTTAGATTTGGATAGAGATGGTTAGAGTTGAATAGAGTTGAGTAGAGTTTGATAGAGTTTGCTAGAGTTGGATAGAGTTTGGTAGAGTTGGGTAGAGCTAAGTAGAGTTGGATAGATTTCCGTAGAATTGGGTAGCGTTGGGTAGAATTTGGGTAGAGTTGGGTAGAGTTAGGTAGAGTGCGATAGAGTTGTAGATTTGGGTAGGTTTGTTAGAGTTGATTAGAGTTGGGTAGAGTTGGGTAGCATTTGTTAGATTTGGATAGAGATGGTTAGAGTTGAATAGAGTTGAGTAGAGTTTGATAGAGTTTGCTAGAGTTGGATAGAGTTTGGTAGAATTGGGCAGAGTTGGATAGAGTTAGTAGAGTAGGATAGAGTTTGGTAGAATTGGGTAGAGCTAGTTAGAATTGGATAGAGTTGAAAAGAGTTGAATATATTTTCGAAGAGTTGGGTAGAAATGAGTAAAGTTAGGTAGAATGGGATAGAATGTATAAAGTTGGATAGAGTTACACTCACAGTCGCAAACAAAAAGATACACCCACAGTCGCAAACCAAAAGATACACCCACAGTCGCAAACAAAAAGATACACCAACAGTCGCAAATCAAAAGATACACTCACAGTCGCAAACAAAAGGATACACCCACAGTCGCAAACAAAAAGATTTACACCCACAGTCGCAAACAAATAGATACACCCCTAGTTGCATACACAATAATACACCAACAGTAGCAAACAAAAACATACACTCACAGTGTCAAACCAAAAGATACACCCATAGTCGCAAACAAAAAAGATACACCAACAGTCACAAGTAAATAGATACACGTGTAGTCGCAAGAAAAAAGATACACCCACATTAGCAAACGAAAAGATACACCCACAGTCGCAAACCAAAAGATACACCCAGAGTATTAAACAAAAAGATATTAACCCAAGTCGAAAACAAAACGATACAACCACAGTCGCAAACCAAAAGATGCACCCACAGTCTCAAACAAATAGATATACCCACAGTTGCAAACCAAAAGATACACCCACAGTCGAAAACAAAATAATACACCAAGAGTCGCAAACAAAAAGATACACCCACAGTCGCAAACAAAAAGATACACCCACAGTATCAAACAAAAAGATACCTCCTCAGTCACAAACGAAAGGATGAACCAACAGTCGAAAATAAAAAGATACACCCACAGTATCAAACAAAAAGATACACCAACAGTCGCAAAAAAAAGATACACCCACAGTGGCAAACGAAAAGATACACCCACAGTCGCAAACCAAAAGGTACACCCTAGTTGCAATCATTAAGATATACCCACAGTCGCAAACAAAAAGATACACCCACAGTCGCAAACAAAAAGATACACCTAGATTATCAAACAAAAATATACACCCACAGGCTCAAACCAAAAGATACTACCACAGTACGCAAACAAAAAGATACACCCACAGTCGCAAACAAATAGATACACTACTAGTTGCAAACAAAAAGATACACCAACAGTCGCAAATAAAAAGATACACCCACAGTATCAAACAAAAAGATACACCAACAGTCGCAAACAAATAGATACACCCCTAGTCGCAAACAAAAAAATACACCTTGAGTCGCAAACAAAAAAGTACACCTAGAGTCGCAAACAAAAAGATACACCCACAGTCACAAACAAAAAGATACACTAAGAGTCACAAACGAATAGATACACCCATAGTCCCAAACAAAAAGATACACCAACAGTCGCAAACAAAAAGATACACCCCCAGTCCCAAATGAAAAGATACACCAACAGTCAAAAATAATAAGATACACACACAGTCGCAAACAAAAAGTTATATCCACAGTCGCAAACAAAAAGATACACACACAGTCGCAAACAAAAAGATACATTAACAGTGGCAAAAAAAAAAGATACACCCACAGTCGCAAACCAAAAGATACACCCAAAGTTGCAAACAAAAAAATACACCCACAGTCGCAAACAAATAAATACACCCCTAGTCGCAAACAAAAAGATACACCGACAGGCGCAAACCAAAAGATGCACCCCTTGTCGCAAACAAAAAGATACACCAACAGTCGCAAACAAAAAGATACACCCACTGTCCAAACAAAAAGATACACCCAAAGTTGCAAACAAAAAGATACACCCACAGTCACAAACAAAAAGACACACCCACAGTTGCAAACAAAAAGATACACCCACAGTCGCAAACAAAAAGATACACCCACAGATATCATTTTGTTTGTCACTGTGGGTGTATCTTTTTGTTTGCAGCTGTGGGTGGGTCTTTGTATCATTGATCTATATCTTGGTTTGTTGGGATTCCCAAAACAAAAGTGTCTATCACCGGGCCATATAATTTCCTGAGAATTTTTTTTTTCCAATATATTTATCATCTTCTCTGCTTTTCTTCTAGAACAGAGTCTCATTTATGTAAGTTACCACTTGTCCTATGATAATGGTGTATATTGCCTTTTTTTCCCCTAGAGAGGTTTTTGGTTCCTAAGTAGCGTTTTTAGGCTGGCATAGGAACGATTGGCTACTGTTATCATTTCTTTCACCATTGACATTATTTATGGTGCTCATTTATTGTCACCCCTAGATATTTGAAAGTAGCAACTTTCTCAAAGATGTATTTGTTTGTTTGTATTGATGGTGTCATCTGTGTGCGTGTTTCGTTACATCATCATTTAGTTTGTCTTTGCTTTATTTACTTCAAGACCAGCTTTGACCGAGACATATTCAAGTTTACATCTTTAATAATATCATTGTCTGTTTCTACTAACCAGCGCTATATCGTCTTCGAATGCCAGGCACTGCATTGGCTGCCTTTATAAAGTTCCTGATGGTTGTTGTTCTTTACTACGGCACCTCTCTCGAAATAGTTTGTAATGGTTCCACTAGTGCCCACATGTATGTTTCTAATGCATTTTTCTCTTTGATGTTAAAAAGAGTACATGAATCTCCTTAACCCAGGTCCTAATTAATTGAGAACTTTTCTCTCCCTGTACTTTGCTTCTACTTTTTGAGTTAGCCATCGTTATATACTTGATACGTATATCATAAACTCTTTTATAGTCCACATATAGTTCGTGTATGTTGATGTTTTATTCATAATGTTTCCCCAGGAGACATCTAATAGTAACATTCTGAAAGTATAAAATACCATTTTTACACATAGTCTAAAAGAGACAGTGAATTAAAATATAAAACAACACTGCATTTTTAATTATGTTTTACTAAGGGAACCCTTGCACTCTCTTTTGCTCAAGACTCTTTGTTTCCTCAATATATGTTTCTCATACATGACGTCAATCAATGTGACTTGACAGTGTTGAATAAAGTTTTGAGTCAACAAAAAAAAAAAA
>CAXITT010000817.1:173140-249879 GCA_964033795.1 Lymnaea stagnalis | reverse complement strand
AACTACAATTTCACCTTTTTAAAGCAAACATTAATACATATTAAATGTCTTTTGTAAACAACTCATGCCTTTTAAAAATTGTTATGTAATTCATATACGATTAAACAAATTAACAGTTTTCAAAACCCATTAATTAAAATGTATATACCTTTTATTAACATTTTTTTGTCTTTATGACTCTGGTTAATTTAGAAACGTTTAGATAAGCAAATTATTATAAGAATTGTTTTTTTTTTTACATTTGCGTTCAGCATATCCAATAATATTTGCAGTGCTATTTGGTAATGGAATCATTTTGAAATAGATATTTTTGTTTATATTCATTTATTAATTAAGTAACTATCACACAAAATAATGTAAATATAAAAATAAAAACAACTTCACTAATTTTGGTATATAATATATTTTTGCCCAACACAAACAGGTCAAGGTCAATGACGTTTCTGTTTATCTACCCCCACCCCCGCAGCCTGCAAGCCTCCGACTTCGCTACCCTCAGAACAGCACCGAAGGCCGGAACAGGGACACTACTTCTTGAACAGAAGGACTCTTACACTGTGTGATCCACTGAGACCATCACACAATCGATAAAGGCTAAGTTTACCAGGATCGAGCATAGAACTTGAGCAATATAGCAGTAGTAATGATGATACCGTCTTTATGTTAGAGACACTTGCTTTGTGTTAATATACCTTTCTAATTGGATGAAATCCGTTTGATGTATATACATTGAGCACCACGAGTGTTTCACGTAGGAAGTTGTAAATATTATTGTGTAATAAATAATTGTAGTTAATTTCACCTTTAACTAAGACTTCGCTTCAGTCTATACTATATGTTTATATATAGGTGTTATGTCCGTGTGGTTATTCGGCTTATATAACATATCCCTAGACAGAGTGCCAAGAGGATATCTCATACGAGAGACACTCCTCTCTAATAAGTCATAAGTCAGATCACCACAAATAGGACAAGAAATAGAGACAAGTTAATAACTTAAGTGATCGTCATTGTTATTTGCGGAAGTTGGATTTCCCATCAACACAATTACAGGAATTCAACGAATTTATCAAATGCTTTTGTTAAAATAAAATGATTTATACAAGCATGTTACTTTTTCACTTCCAGCCTTTCAGGCATCTCTCCAAATCCAGGAATGTCAGACACAATAACACCAAACGCAGCAACGTCTAGAAGTACATAAATTAACTTACAGTTAAACAAGGTGGGTCATTTTAACCAAGAAATGTCAGAGACAATAACGTCCAACACAGCAATACCTTAAAGCACATAAATTAAAGTACAATGGTACAATTAATGTTAAAATAATACATTTAAGGTGTATGAAATAATACAATTTAGGTGTATAAAATAATACATTCAAGGTAAATCAAATATTAAATTTAAGTTGTATGAAATTACACATTTTTGGTGTATAAAATAATAGTTAATTTGCATAAAATAATACATTTAATAAATATGAAATAATGCAATTATTATCTATAAATTTATACATACAATTGTTTTGAGATAATACATTTAATTCTTCATTAGTGACAACTTTATTTATAGTTAGTAGTAACAGTGGCTTATTTAATAAAAAAAATAGCATGGACACACGTGCTATAAAAGTACTCAGTTGTCATTATCATGAATGCTTACAATCATGCGAAGTCCATGGTGCTAAAAGTAATTAAGTCACAAATAACAGATTTTGGGATTCACAAGTTGAAGTTTTCTTTTTGTCTATAAAATATCAATAGATTTATTTTGTCATGCTTAATTAAAAGACTTATGTACATTTTAATGGGTTCAAATTTCTGCATTATACTTTGTTTAAACCGAATAAACTAAGATTTCAGTTTTAATTGATTTTGACTAAAATGACCCAAATACATTTAGCCCTAATGACTAATAATGCAGTATTTTAACGAAAACATGCATACCACAGTAATCTTAAATGACGCGGTCTCTAATGCATTCCCAGTCTTCACAGAAAAGGTTGCCTTAACAAAGCAAACAGATGACAGAAATTGGAACAAAATATATTGAAAAGGATGGAGAAGGATAATGTTTCTCATCTGTAGCGCCCCAACGGGCCAAGGACAAAGGTGAATGATGAAAATTTTGAGATCCAGAAATACATTAATATTTTTCCTAATTCGTCACTAGCAACACATCATTTGATTTAGATTGACATTCAGCACACTGTCTTTTACATGATGACTATGCTTATACGGCTGTCTATTTAAGAAAGTCATTTTATCATCTTTTTAAAGGTTTTTTTTTAACAATAACATTTTATGAATTCTTTCACTTCCTTTAATCCTGTATAGTGGAAATCTATACTCTGCAAATAACATGTAAATTATTAACTTGTTTCTATTTCTTGTCCCTTTTTTATGCGTCCCGATTTTGGGGAAGTCTTTTGGCTGAAAAGTTATTTTCCTACTGTACTTGTTCTTATTTCAATCTTCCACATACCTTGTTCCACTATCTTTTTTTTATTTTTTAAAGTTTAATATAAATGATATTCAAGGGAAACAATCGATTTCACTTTCAAAATAATTGTATCGATATGTTTGAGAAATTTTATAAGAATTTTTTTTTTTTTTTTTTTATGCAGTAGCAATTTAAATTAATGTATTTCACACATTTTGCAAATACTTTTAGATATTATTAAAAGAAATATTTATTTTTAATTGTTGACGTTTTTTTTAAGATAAAAACTTTAACATTGTAATGTCAACAGAAAATTATATACTTTTATTTATGCTTAACCAATGCTTCTTGTTCTGTTATTTTCAATCACATAAGTGGATATTCTTCCCGTGTCCATTTGATTCGAGCCCTACATTTAGGGACATAAGACAAATGTAATTCAGTTGGTGAATGTATTACATGCAAATTTTGTAATAAAAATACAATTTTTCCATTCTTGCAAAGCACTACATTACATAGTACAACTTTTTTCCAGAATATCTTCCAGGGGGTTGGGTGTGGGGGGGCATTGCGGAATATTTGTGTGTAAGGTTGGCAGTACTACTATCCAGAAGACAGATGAGACAAACGTCCCGGGGCGCCTGAATAGTGTTCAGATATACTTGATAATATTAAATGGTTGAAACAAATGTGTTTCAGAGTAGAAAATGGGAGGTGAGCGCAAAAATGAATTGTGTTCCCTGACGTTAATCATCCTGGAAAATATTTGACTGCCCATGTTGGCACTAATAGTAGTTAAGCCACTCACTAGTGTATTTATCTATCGCAATTGAATTAAGTGCTAACGGCCGAAAATTATGATATTTTAAAAGTGTTGTAATGACTGAAATAATTGCAATGGCTTCTAAGCAACAGCTCAACAAAGTTTTATTGCAATCAGGTGAATTTTCTAGTTGAAAATTCGTGACATACAAACACACATGCATGCTTACATAAAGAAGTTTACATATATATATATATATATATATATATATATATATATATATATATGTGTGTGTGTGTGTGTGTGTGAATTTAGTCTTGTTGTATGCTGTATTTATTTTGAGAAAAACAAAGGAGAAAATATTTTTCTTTTTAAATATGTAGGTGTCTCTATACATAAACACATATATATATATATATAAATATATATATATATATATATATATATATATATATATATATATATATATATATATGTGTGTGTGTGTGTGTGTGTGAATTTAGTCTTGTTGTATGCTGTATTTATTTTGAGAACAACAAAGGAGAAAATAGTTTTCTTTTTAAAAATGTAGGTGTCTCTTAAAAATTGATCCATCTTGTGAACCGTACAACCTCTACGAATGATGTGGACCTCGTATATGTTAGAGATGGGGATAAGTTCTAATTATCATCTTTCTATGAAGGGAGCCAAAAATTGAAAAGGGGGGGGGGGATTGTTATATAGAGTTTGTTTACATAATTTTTCTCGTGCATGCACTCTGATTGACCCCGCATGAGACGATGTGTTCACAGATGTGTGTGGCTTAGTCTTTTAATCTGTCGTGTTGATGCCGACAACCACTAAAAATAATTAATCAATTCTAAAGAGTATTTAATTAGAATAATTGTTATTGTTCTAGAAATGCTGCGTAGCTTCTGGAAGGCAGGGCTTACGCGTCGGTAGACCCACCTATATGAAGGATTGACAGGCTCGGATAGACGGCGATTCAGATTTGTTTTATTAACTTCACGAGACGAGTATTATTCTTTGTGTTCTTATATATGTGCATATTTCGCATTTAATCATTCACTTGGCACATTATACGAACTGTGTTAATTTTGTACCGGTACAAGATCTAGCTTACTGTAAGTATTTCCAGTTCACTAGCGCTTGATAGGCAGCAGTGAAATCTCTCTACATATTTTCCTTTTTGGAATGTGTTTCTCAAATGTTATTCCTCAATAGTTGGACAAGTTTGTATCTCAAAGTCTCCAGGACGTAGGAATGTAATTTATTTCGAAAATTAATAAGGTTTATTAGACTTATTCTCCATTCTTAATTTTTATAAAATTAGACAGTCAAGGCTATCGACATATTACTTCCGGTTCTTGATTCGCTTACTAGATAGTTCAGAAATCTCTACAATTATGCATAATTAGAAGTTTTTCTCACACATTTTATTTATGGATATTTCTAAATGACACTATGTGGAACGCTGTGCAGCGACAATTCAAGCCACAAAAGTGTTTGTCTGTTTTGAGTAGTTTTTATTAACTTGAAAGAAATGCCCTGCCTCCATTATTCATCCACTAGACTGATAGCTATCTCCTTAGTAGTGAAATTCTTGCACGATGTAGAACACTTCAATTAATAAAAAAGTAAACTGCAAGAAGTTTTCGTGGGGGAAAAAGGAAGATGAGATCTGGTCACTAAGCTCCTTCAACCTCAACACCTGATCATATGCATCAACCCACTTCTCCCCAGTTTCCCTCAAAGATACAATGAAAGTAAATTGGTCTTTTGAGACGCAACAGTCGACACATATCCACGTGATGACAGACGTGTTTGAACGCCTTCCTGTTCGTCCAAAGCGCTTACCATGGGTCCCACTTGACTCCGGACGTATTCGGCGCAGCAACATCCTTGTCATCAGCGGCCGCCAGAAGCTTCCAGACCAACTACGAGTAGGCCACTATAACTGTCAATCCGTGGGCTTAAAGTGCGGGGTGAAGCGAACAAAGATAGTAGAGTTCGTAAAGGACGTTTTTGTTGACGTGCTGTTTTAGACGGAGACTTGGTTGAGGTCAACATGGGATGATGCCAAGTGTGCTGACCTAACGCCACCAGGTTTCGATATTAAGTCCTTTCCGCGTGCTACGCGAGGTGGCGGCCTCGCTGTCATTTATCGCAGCCACCTCCCAGTGACTTTCACCTCCACTTTCCCATTCCAGCACACCTCTCTAGAACTTGTTCAGTTCACCCTCAACACGCCCCACACTGTCCACATTTTCTGCTTGTACAGCACTCCCCCAAGTTAGAAGAACAAGCTCCTAAACTTCACCTTTCTCTCTGAGCTCCCTGACCTACTTGACTAGTGCAACCTGCTCCGTGGAATGAGTGCAATCGTAGGTGACCTTAACGTTCACTATGGCGTCCCTACTGATCACCTTACTAGCAAGGTACTTGACATCCTCACAAGGTTTAGCCTTTTCAGGGCATTAAGCTGCCCACCCCCTATTGCAGTGGCCACATCATCGACTGCGTGGTGTACCGTGATGACGACCACTTAGTGGACAGCTGTACTGTGAGTCATATGCTCTCCTCTGACCATTCAGTGGTGCTCACTACACACAACGTAGTTCCCCCAAAGAACCCACCTGTCTACAGGACTCTGCGTGACATAAATGCTATAGACAGAGCAGCTTTTAAAGCCGGAAATAAGACAATGCTTCAAGGGCTAGGTACTGAGCTCAGCGCTCAGCATCTGGAAGATGGCCTCCGAGCACTCTTGGACGAGCACGCCCCTCCCATGGCGCAACGTGTCCCGACTGGTCACTCGCCGCCATGGTATGCAGGCGTTAGTGACCAACTCCATCTGGCAAAACTCGAGCGAAGACGCGCTGAAAAACGCTGGGTAAAGACTTGACTGAATGATGACAGACATATCTTTTGGACAGCGAAGGAAGTGGTGGCAGAGATTGTACAGAAGGCAAAGGAAGACTACTGGAGCTCAAAGGTCAAATCATGTGCATGAACCAAGGCGTTGTTCAGCGTTAGTCACGGTCTTCTTGGCAACAGCAAGAAGTTCACCCTCCCTACCGACATTGCACCAGAGCAACTCCCTGACGCCTTTGCGGACTTTTTCATCACCAGGGTGCAAACAATCAGGGAGGAACTAGACAGTGCGACCCTTACACCTTCATCACCGTTCTTGGAGGACGTTAGTCAGACTGAATCATTTGATAGATTCCTGCCTGTGACCGAGGATGAGGTGAGGCGAGTCCTCATCAGGTCTGCTCCCAAGTCTTGTGCTCTCGATCCGATCCCCGTCCAACTGCTTGTAGAATGCCTTGACGTCCTCCTCCCAGCACTCACCTCCATCATAAATTATTCGATTCTCTCTGGCATTTTCCCTCCCATTTTTAAACTGTCTTTAGTCCTGCCACTCCTAAAGAAACCATCACTTGATCCAAACACACTCAAGAATTACCGTCCCGTCAGCAACCTCTCCTTTCTCTAAAAAATCATAGAAAAACGCATACTCTCTCAGCTCTCTGACTATCTTCACTCTTGCAATCTCTATCTTTCCTCATAGTCCACCTACCGACTTGGTCATAGCACAGAAACAGCACTGGTCCGAGTCATGAGTGACCTCATGCGCGCGATGGACGATGGCAAACTCTCTATTCTCACTCTGTTAGATCTCTCTGCTGCATTTGATACCATTGACCACCGGATTCTTCTTGACCGCCTTTATCTTTCTTTCGGACTTACTGGCTCAGCCTTAAACTGGTTTCAATCATATCTTTCTGACAGATCTCAAACAGTTTCTATTTCAGACCGCTCTTCCAAACCTTCAGCACTGTCTATTGGAGTTCCTCAAGGATCGGTGCTTTGGCCTGTCCTTTTCATCTTCTACACTAAACCTCTATCATCTCTCATTAGCCACCACTTAGTTTCCAGTCAATCCTTTGCTTATGAAACTCAAATAAGTGACTCTTGCATTGCTGATCAACTTGATGCCACAAGCCTTCGCATACAGGATTGCATGGACCATGTAAAGCACTGGATGACTTGCAACAAACTGAATCTAAATGATGATAAAACGGAAATCCTTCTCATCCACTCTCAAAACAAACCTCTCCCTCCATCCGCTCCTTCTTTTATATCTATTGGCAACTCTGACATCACACTCTCTTCCTCTGCCAGAATTTTGGAGTCACGCTTACAGACGCACTCTCCATGGACAAACATGTCACGAATATATTTAGATCAGCATATAACGAAATTAGAAAAATCAGTACCATTAGACACCTCCTCTCCTTTGATGCCACGAAAACTCTCGTCTCTTCACTCATTCTTTCAAAATTTGACTACTATAACACTCTTCTCATAGGCATTCCTCAACACCACATAGACAAACTTCAGAAGGCACAGAACTCAGCTTGCAGACTCATTTTTAAATCAAAGAAACATGACCACATTCAACCACGCATGCGGCAACTACACCTGCTTCCAAAATCCTCTCGCATCAAGTACAAGTCTGCCAATCTATGCTTCAACTCGTTCACTGACCCTAACTTTCCTGTCTATCTCTCTGAGCTGTTGCTTCCTTACATCCCCACTAGACAACTACGCTCTTCCATTGATAATAGAAACATTTCAATCCCAAGAACCAAAACTAAGTCAATCGTTGAACGTTCCTTCTACTTCTATGGGCCCACGGTCTGGAACCAGCTCCCCTTTCATATCCGTCATTGTGAAACCTCGTCCACTTTTTAAAAAGGCCCTTAAAACCCATCTGTTTAGTTCCGCCTATGACCTGTGATGCACCCTCCTGGCCCTGCCTCATTTTCTGTTCCTGTAGTATAGGCCAAAACGTGTCAAAGTGTCCTCGTTTTATAACCATGTTAATTTTTTCTATACTATAGTATTTACTATCCTATTGTCTCATTTTTATTTTACTTAGTTTACATGTTTTTGATAATTGTAAAGCGCTTAGAGCTTCAAGGTAAGCGCTATATCAAAAATGCCAAAATAAATAAATAAATAAATTTCAATAACTATTATGCCAACAGGTTATTTCAGCACATGATTTAAATCTTTGTTCAGTTAACACTTTGGAACATTTGCTTGTAAATAGTTTACTCTGTTTAAAATTGAATAATTTTGATTAAATAAAAACAATAAATAAAAATAGAAATAAATAAATAAAAACTACAAGTGGAATATCACGACTTATATCAAGTTATAGTCAACTTTATTTCTATTCCTGCATCCAGAGATATAAAACATCTGATATGTTTAACAAATTATTTACGAAATGCTATTTTAAATATATATTATGTGAGAGATATCAAATTCAATCCGTACTTGTATGGAGAATCAACTAAAATAATCTCCCCGTCCCCTATCATTTTTGTTCTCCCATCTATCTCCCTGCCCTTCAGGTCCCATCTATCTCCCTGCCCTTCAGGTCCCATCTCGTCTGAGGACAATAGCCCAAATTTTCCTCCCAAGTTTATTGATTGCTGAATAGCAGTAGCGTAGCTGAGGTTAGTTTCAACAGATGCGTTAAACTCTCCCCAACCCCCCCCCCCCTGACGTCTATGATGGATTTCTTCTTGTAAAACAAAGTTCAAGTACAAGAATGACATGTAAAGAACAAAGTAATTAAAGGTCAAGAGTTAAATGTATTTCAGAACTGTAAGTTGTTTTTTCTTTAACTTTGTATTTATTTTACTGAAAATTTGATTTTTCTGCTCTTTGAAACTGCAAACCAGTCAATGACATTATCACAATCAATATCTTCGACCATATAACGTTCAAATGATAGCAAAGCTAGATCAGAAAGCCTTGATTGTCCCATGGTGTATCGTAAACAGTTCTTGATACGGCTTTATTTTTAAAAAATACACTCATATGAAGCCACAGACATACATATCGTAAGAAACATTTAAAGGCTTAGCGAGAGTATTGGAAGAGATTCTACAGAGTTTCATTCAGCTGTGAATTTCAAAAATTATATACGGACCAGTCCAAATCATTTCATCCCATTCAGCTATGAAATTTAAAAACTGACTAAATGACTTTCCCAAATAGTTAGCTGTAAAAGCATTGGCATCATATAAATGACCTTGTGCTGAATGTCACTCTGAATCAAATGAGGCGGTGCTAGTGACGATCTAGGAAAAGAATATTAAATGTATTTCTAGGTCTCAATATCATCATCATTCCCCTTAGTCCTTGGTCCACTATGGCGACACAAATGAAAAAAAAAAATCCTTCTCCATCGTTCTCATTATATAGTTTGTTCCAATGTCAGTCTTCTGTTTCATTTGTTAAGACACCTTTGTCTGTGAAAATATTTCACCTTTTAGTTGCCTTCTATTTACCTTGGACTTTGCATGGAGGTGGGCGATATTAAACAGTCTATCACAAGACATTATAAGGAAGCACATTCTGTCTATAACATCCCGGGAGGAAAATTACAGAGGAATCGAGAAGGAAATAGAGCAATCCGTTGATTTCTCGTATAGATATTTGTTTAAACTCCGCTTCAGACTGTGAATGCATTAGAGACCGAGTCATTTAAGATTACTGTGTGGTGTATATTTTCGTTAAAAGATCTCATTATTAGACCCCAAAGCTAATGTACGTGAGTCAAATTTTTTGTCAAAATCAATTAAAACTGAAATCTCAGAAAATCCGATTTAACCAAGTATAATGCATACATTTGAACACATTTAAATGTACCGAGGTCTATTAATTAAACAATAAATAAATGTCTTTATATTTAATAGACGAAAAGAAAATTTCAAAATGATTATCTCAAAATCTGTAGTTTTTGACATAATGACTTTTACCACTATGGACTTCCTCTGTTTTAAAGCAGTAATGATAATGACGACTGAGTATTTGTATATCGCTTGCGTCTATGCAATTTAGCATGGGGAAAAACAATTCATTGCAAGATACTAAATAAGCCACTATTACTACTAATTGTGACTAAAATTGTGACTAATGAAGTATTGAGCATATTATTTTTTTTAAATGTATTAAGCATGATTTCATGCATATTAATTGCATTATTGTATACTTATTATATATATTATTTATGTAAAATGATTATCTCATACCCCTTAAATGTATTATTTTAAAAGTATTATGTATGATTTTATGTACTTTATTGTATGTGCTTCCATCAATTGCTGTGTTTGGACATCCTTGTCGCTGACATTCATTGGTTATGATGACCCACCTTGTTTAACTGTAGTTTAAGTCATGTTTTTCGAGATGTTGCTATGCTGGACATTATTGTGTCTGACATTCCTGGGTTTGATGGAGAGATTCCTGAAAGAAAAATTGGCAGAGAGTAGAAAAAATAACATGCTTTTAGAAAAAAAATATTTTATTTTAACAACAACGCTTTATAAATTAGTTCACTTCTTATAATTATGTTAACTGGAAATTCAACTTCCGCTAATAACAATAGTGATTACTTAAGAAATTAACTTGTCTCTATTTCTTGTCCTATTTTCATCTCTCCTGACTGCTAAGAAACGCTCTTAGGCAAAATGTTCTTGGCTTTTTGTCCTTAATTCAAGCTTCCATCTACCGTGTCGCACTTTTTGCGGAAGTTTATTACAATTTTTTTTTTTTCAAGGGAAACAATTAATTTTACTTCCTAAATGTTTATTGTGGACACTTTTAAGGATTTTTATGAGACATTTTATTTTGCTTTGTTACAAAGACTTTTATAATAAATAATTAAATCAAACCATAGTTCTTAAATACTTGAAATTTTTAACATATTTTGTTTGTTTGTCATTTGTTTTATAAAGCTAGAACTTTAATTTTATAATTTTAATAAAGGTTTATATATTATAAAATATGCTTAACTAGTTTGCAGACGCTTTATTGGGATCCTCAAACGGTGATAATTACATCTTATTTTAAGATGTAGTTCACCTGAAATCGGTCCCTACATTTAGGGACATCATACACCATATTAAATGATGCATCATGAAAGGAATCCTTACAAACTCGTCTAACAATAAAGTACCTATTTACACAGGGTTTATTTTCGGACATCCTTCTATGGTCGGAGGAGGGCGGTACCAGTGCCCAAAGGTGCAATAAGTGGCTGAAGATGGACATATATGACTGGGCGCCAGCCTAGCTGGGGAGAAGAATCTAGTTTTGCTTTAATAGTGTTAAATGGTTGGCTAGTGGGCCTTATATTAACGCCCTTGCTAGTGGTATCAGAATAGGGCACATGGGTTGATCCCCCAAGATGGCACCTTTTCTTAAAAATGCAGATGTGGCATTTTCGGACAAATGCATAGCTTGTGTCGTAAAACAGAGAGCGCCACAAATATTTTTCAACCACTGGCGTGAATGATAGTAGCTAAGCCAGTAGGCAGTGTATCGATCTATACCAAATGTTACGATCATCTTTATCGGGAAGTAGGGTGCAAATTGAGGGCGACGATGAAACGTTATCGGTAGTCGAGTCTGGGGAGCCTGAATCCTAGAAATTAGTTTGATTATTTCAAAATCAAGGGATGTATATTTTATTACACTTGAATTTAATATGTCTACTATACTTTTTGAACGGGTACATTTTTTTAAAGTTATCGTAGAAGGCATTATCGCACCCAGGTCAAAACATAAATTAAATTCACTTCGTTTGTTGCGTGCCCCAGAATAATCATTTGGCCTAAGGTTATAATCAAGCACATGCTGTAAGAATCAGGGAAGTGGTGCAGAATTTGAGGGTGTTATAGACAGTCGGACAAACTCAAATTGCAAGGGTGCATTTTCGCGCATTTTTGAAGTTTTTTGTTTATTTCAGACAATTTTGAAGTGACATTTAAAACTTTATGGTGGGGAGGGCCAAAAATTAGCTATAATAATAATCAAAAACATCTTAAATTCGCAGCCGCAGGACGTCCATTAAATTTACTCTAGTTGTGCAACACTTGAGATAACTTTTTTGCTCCATTTTATTCTTGTCATATAAATCGTGATAGTAGCCAGAAAAACTTTTGATTAAAGCAAAATACAAAATGCATTTTATCACATGTGTGAATTTAGTTTTTAAGCATCCTACACTTAATTGGGGATCAACGGAAGAGGTCACAGCTGTACACAAAAATGTAGTTCTCACTTAACGTTAGAACCATCGTTTGAGCACGTATCACCCCAATGCCTGCAGGGTGCTTTTAATAATTTCATTGGTTTATAGCACTGATGGAGATTTTTCCTTACTGATCATTGTGATTTGCAGGCTGCGGGGGTGGGGGTGGATAAACAGAAACGTCATTGACCTAGACCTGTTTGTGTTGGGCAAACATATATTATATACCAATATTAGTGAAGTGGTTTTTATTTTTATATTTACATTATTTTGTGTGATAGTTACTTAATTAATAAATGAATATAAACAAAAATATATATTTCAAAATGTTTCCATTACCAAATAGCACTGCAATTATTATTGAATATGCTGAATGAAAATTAAAAAAAAAAAATTCTGATTATAATTTGCTTATCTAAACGTTTCTAAATTTAACAGACTCATAAAGACAAAAAAAATGTTAATAAAAGGTATATACATTTTAATTAATGGGTTTTGAAAACTGTTAATTTGTTTAATCGTATATGAATTACATAACAATTTTAAGAAGGCATTAGTTGTTTACAAAAGACATTATATATGTATTAATGTTTGCTTTATATAGATGAAATTGTAGGTTATATGAAGTATGCATTACTCAATATTCAGTAAACTGATTTTTTTTTTTTTCGAATTTCAAACTACTATACTAGCAGTTGCAATTCAACATTGAAACTCAAGCTTAGCACTTACATGAATGGACTTGAATTTTTTATTTTTTTTCGCAATTCTAATGTATTGTGAGGTTAATTTTCCGATATTCTAGATAATTTACTTAAACATTCACAATAATTGAGAAAGGAAATTTTTGAAAAGAAATTAGTGTTGGTCGTTATATTTTTAATTAAAACGTGTATTTATCATTAATTAAACAAGTACTTGCTACTGTTTTCTATATTTCAGTTACACGCGTCCTTCGAACAAATCTGCACATTTTTCACACATATGCGTCCTAACAGATCTGTCATTTATTACACGGTTGCGTCCAAACATATCTGCCTATTTCTCACACGTGTCCCTTCCAACATATCTGCCCATTCCTCCCACGCGTCGGTTTCAACAGATCTGCCCATTTCTCACAGGCTAGGCTTAGACTTAACAAATTTGATTTTTAAAAACATTCAATCAAAGTGAAGGATCAAACTAAATATGGTTCAGAAATAGGTATTATTTCAAAAACTTTCTTAATGGCAGGTGATAACAAAAAATTATTCGACTACTATTTAAAAATGTTATTTCAGTAAATTGTTGTTTTTTTTTTTGTTTAGTTAACACGTGTATGTTTGCATGTAAAAAGCTTATTTTGTATCAATTAAAAAAAAACATAAAAATATGAAAAAAACATACACAAACTAGACTCGTATTTAAAATTGGTGGTTTCTTGTTAAAATACATTAATAATTTGCTTATCCTTAATTTTTTTTTCATTTTAATATACACTAATAGCTTGATTTGAGATAAATTTTAAAAAAGCAAGTCAGCAAAAAAAAAATGACCTTCATAGCATACAAAAATAAGCAATGATCGCCTTCAATTTGGGTCAATCATGTCACGAATGACCATGACTGAGAAGAGGAACGATGGTTGTAGGCACCAGATCAGGTGCTGATGAGACTTAACAACATTTATATCTCACATGCAACACAATCTTACAGACTAAATCCACACTTAGACAAATCATACAGGCAGGTACAAATCACACAGAAGATATAGATAGAGCCATAACACTAAACACAATACCAGAATCCAAAAGCAAGAAACAACACACAATAAGTCTAACAATACTCTAACAATACAGAAAACATATATGGCATCACAGACTTAAGGCCTTTTTTCATAAACATAATTACACAGACATTAGGCCTACATTAGAAACACTGTTCAGAATTAAAATACAAAACATAATTCAACAGATAATTTAAAGAATATATAATAACAAAATAATAGCAAGCAAAAGGGTTGGGGGGAGGTTGGGGGGGGGTGGGGGGAATTAGTACATCTTAATAACATCTTAACAGACAGTCGGACAAACCCAAATTCAATAGTATGTACCAGGGGTGGATACTAATAAAAAAAAAATTAAAAAAAAAAAAAAAAAAANCCAATTTAAACTATTAATTAAATTATCATTTACTTTTCTGTTATATCAATTCATCTTTCAGTATATATTAGTTTTTTAAAAGCATAAAAGACATTTTCTCTTTCAAAGGAAAAAAAAATTGCTTTCAAATTAAACAACAAAAACCAACATCAAATTAAGAGTTGTGCTAGAGTTGTTTATTTTGTCTTTGTAATAAATGTGTTTATTGTAGAAACATTTCAAAAGACATTAAATTTTCTAACCTCTACAATTGTTTTTAATTTTACTTGTATATCATAAGTATTTTTAACAAAACTATGAAGTTTAAAATTGAAGGCAAACATAATACACAAACTATGTCTAACCAACGTTGGGTTAACACGACCTTTATTTCACAAGTGGTATTGCACTTGAAATCACTCCTCGGCCTTATGGTTCAGGTGAAAGTGTGGGTTTTACCGCCTCATGGCTGGCCACCATCTTGAAGATCTCTGTCACAGGTATAGAGGCACAATGCCATATGTCCCGCAAAGGATTTATTGGGAGGGACGACCTCAATTTTGCAGTACATCTGAGAGAGCACTCGCAAAAAAAAAAAAAAATATTTAAAAAATTGAACTTGAAATCGATCCCTAACATTAGAACTTGCAATGAACAACAATGAAGTCCAAAATATTAATTTAAAACAATCCCCTCCCCTCATGTATGTCATATGCGTCCAACCCCCATTCCAACTACCGAGAACCTGACATTCGTTGAATTGAGACTAAAAGAAAGAATACGCGTTTATGTTTTAATTCAGGTTTTTAAATAAATGTGAAGACAATATGTTATAGAAGCTCATAAGGGACAAACATACACGCAGATATTCCTTGTTATATAAATATATTATTTAAAAAGCAATCCATTATATTTCTTATTTTAAATTTGAAGAAAGTTTAAGTACGGTATAAGTTATGTTAAAGTGCAGTGATTAAATCAAACACACTGAGAGCTTTGGCTGAGATAGGCAATATTACGTCATATGAGAAGTTATTAAAAACACATTCATTTTTCATTTTATTTTGCAATTTTAAATACAAACTAAAAACGAAAAAAAAATAATAATACATTTGTTGGCACTAAAGCCAATCTAAAATGATTAAGATTGTTCCTTAGTTGTTACTTTAAAATTATTAGCAGTGATGAAAATAATACTTAAACCTTAACTAAAATAAAATCATATATATAATTGCATTACGCATTTAAATTTATAAGATTTCCGTAAAATTTTAGAGAAAAACTATGATCTTTTTAAAGAATCTTTGCCGTTACGGTCAGCCTAGCTCATTCTAATGTATATCATTGTTAACAGTAAAAGTTAGATAAATTTCTCATAATATTTGAAAATACTACACAAAAATAATCCGAATACGATTCCTACTTGTAAGTAATCCAACGCCATGATACTGTCCTCTATCTCATTGTCTACCCTCTGGCACTTCCCAATGTACATGTCTCTCGGTATAAAAATATCATTTCCATATCACTGTTTTGTAATACATCATTTGTTATTCTACCAGTGGATGAAGTATTGTGCAGTGTTGAAAACATGCCTTCTCCTTTAGACTACACTTAAGGTAAAGCAATGAACAGAGCCACGTCATCAAAGTACCAAGAAGAATTCATTGATAAGTGTTTTGCTAGAAGTTGATTAACGACAGCCGTTTATGAATATCCCAATGCAAAGTATAGCCGACAATACGAACTCATTACATTACATGCTTTTATATGAAGTAGATGAGCTAATTGCATTACATGAATTATATGAAGTAGATGAGCTAATGCCATTGTATTAGTCATATGAAGTAGATGAGTTAATTACATTAATGGCTACTTATAAAATAATGAGAAAATTACATGTAAGATTTTTATATGTCAAGTAGATGATCTAATTACATTACTGACGTCACATACGTTAATCATTCTTAAACCAAACGAGAAGCTATTTTTGCCACTAAATTATCTCGTTCATTTATATTTATATAGTGCACTGTTAAACTCTTGCAGTGTCAGGGCTGATCTACATATATGACATAGTTGGCGCAATGGAAAAAAAAATGACAGCGGTGCGGACACAGCAGTACACAGACTTGATGATAGAAAGATTAAGACGGCAGTTGTACATATCATACAATAACCAGAAACTTGGTAGTTCGAAAACTTGCCCATAGAAAGATTAAGTGATTCGTTTCATATACCATGCAATAGCCAGACAATGGCTAGTGATTCTTTCAATCGTTAAATCTGACACAAAACAGTTTCAAATAAATCTAAGATACAACAGTTTTACATAAATATGACATATATTTATTTATTTATTTATTTAGGCATTTTTATATAGCGCTTACCTCAAAGGTCTAAGCGCTTTACAATTATTAAAAACATGGGAACTAAGTAAAATAAAAAAAATGAAAAACCAGAGACACTAGATATATCTATGATATATAACCAGGACATTACCTTGTCATATTCCAACGTTTAACTGTCAAATAAAACCAACATATTTATTTATTTCGTTGTGCCTGCATTAGTCCGTCACATGTGATGATTGTGTAAAATTGGCAGGACAATATCCACAATAATTTCAAGCATTTTTGTTTAGAATTTAAAGCGAATCACCTCAGTCCACGCAGCTTATCCACCTAAACTAAATGAGAATCATACGTGAAGGATGCAGCTTGGCACCAGGTGCGTTGTCTGAGTTTTAGGGATATTTCATTGTGTCAATGTTATACGCACGCAGGACTCCATCTTTGGGTTTCAACTCAGAGTTTCCTTTTTTAGCTGCGTTGCCATCAGCGGTTAACTAGTGCAATGCACACGGGGGATATTTTTGCTTGACTTGACTTTTGTGGGGACTGAACTCATGACCATGAACTTGAGATTGCCTAGGTCTAGGCTACTTGGCCACCCTCACATGCAACCTTGACATGTAACCCTGACTTACTGTCATGACAAATACCAGTGACATATAGCCGTGAAGTATACCTTTGACATGAAATTGTGTATAAAGTATACATATTAAATGACTAATAATTCTTAGAAATAACCCTGACATATAACCCTGATAATTATACCTGAGATTTAACAATAACATATAAATCTCTTTTCTATAACCTTACATTTCTTTCAGGTACTTGATATATTTTACATAGACACAAACATTTATAAACGACACTATATATTAAATATTGTTATTAGCAAAGATAAGTGATCCATTCAAACAATGTTTTGTTACCATTAGCAGAAATCGATGATTTAAAGATTGTAACTAGGTTTTGTTAAATCTTGTAGTACCCAAAAAGAACATTATTTTGATCAAATGAAATTGCAATAGTTAACAATAGTCTTTGGCATTAAATTAAACCTATTAAGTCATCAATAAAGGAGTTTATTTCCCCGCTTGGTGGAGGACGGAAGAGATGTGGGAACGAAAATTAAAAGAACATGTGAGATTTTTTAAGCGTAACATTTTTAAAAGTAACGTTTTAATTCTACCATTTATATAATATATGTATATCTATATTTAAATTGAATATACACATACTTGTGTAAAGTTGGTGAGAATTCCTTTTGTATAATATCCCTAGGTGTAGTGATTGAGTTTGATCGGACTGCAGCTTTAAAACTATTTATTATTCACTGTGTCGGCGCTATGTGTTTAATGTTGATTAGTTTGTGTAATTAAAATATTCATTTCTATTGAAGTTATTAAGTTCAAGATTCTATGTTAATAAAACGAAACCTAATAAATTAATTTTGTATCATTTTTAAGAATAATTTTATTAACTTTTGCAATTTAAATGTTTATTAATATAAAATGCTAATCAAAAATAAATTTAAACTGTATCTCAAAAAATCTGAAATGATATTGGCAAAAAGGTGGCGAACGAAAACTATTTTTGCTCTATAAAAAAAAACAACAAACAACAAACAAAAAACAAACAAACAAAAAACAAACAAACAAACAACAAACAAACAACAAACAAACAACAAACAACAAACAAACATCAAACAAACAGCAAACAAACAACAAACTAGTTGCAATAAAACTTTTTTTTTTTTAATGTAACACAATGTATGTGTAAGCTTGAATTTAGAGCCAGGAAAATATGATACAAACTTTTGAGCTAAGGGTCTTTCTTAACAAAAATGGTAGATGAAAATGCGGAAAAAAATAGAAACAAGTTAAAAACTAAAATGATCGCAATTTTTTTTTCTCGAATTTGGATTTTCCAAAACAAGAGTGAAGAATGTGAAAGAAAAGTTATACACATTTTTTATTCAAAATAATATAATTTAGAATGTCATGCTATATTACCTACCCTCTACTTTAATAACAATACTGAAGGCTGTTTGACTTGTCGCCATCTTTGTTGACTAGGAGTTACATAGAAATTAATTGTCAATGTATGCTGTATGACTCAAGTTGTTTGAGAGTTACTCGTGCATCGAGCTCCCCTATGCTCAAAATGTTGGAGAGCGACTGATGCCCCTAGCTCTCCTATGCTCAAATTTCTACAATATCTCTGATACCAGCTTGCCTTAAGGTCCTCAAATAAACAACAATACAAGACCCCTGCAGCCAACATGTTTTAATGTGGCCAATGAAACAAAACAACAATATTGTGATGATTTGATTCTAAATTTTATAAATTCTTCCACCGTAAAATCACTCTTGTTAAATAATACCCCCTACCCCCATTTTGCCCTTGCCGTACAATAATCCAAATAATTTCTTTTGTTATTATTGGATTCCGACTTGCGATGGCTCAAGCAACAACAGATTCTGCGCCCCCCACCCTCCTCTCCCTTATCATTGTTCTGGGTGGTAATTCAAATCCTTAAGTTTATGCATCAGAAGAAAAGATTAAACAAATGTATGAATAATGTTATTTTCACTTAATCATGTTGTAATTAAAAAAATTAAAAATGAGCAAATTCCATCTCAATTCTCATCTCTCTAAATATGTATTAAATACTTTATAAGGCATATTGCTATATAAATGCTTAAATTTCCATTGATATAACATACGCTTCAGGGCAGAACCAAAAATTATTATATTTTATTATATTTTGCCACAATTTATTAATAAGTATGTACACAATTGTAAAGTTGAGGACTTGGTAGACAGAGAAAATTCCTCTAGCTAATATTAATTTTTTAGCCTGACATCAGTCAACCAGTCTTACCTGTAAATGATCTGTTAAAATACGTGTATCCAGATTGACAGGAACATCAGAAAACACCCATAAAGTTGCCACACACTTGGTCACAATCATTGGTCAGATAGCTGGAACATTCATTGATGTCTGGAATAGCAGTTTACACTCAACTATATTGGTATTTGAATTAATATATAACAAGACATATTATAGGCATGTAAAATTAAAATGTTTAGATTTAGTATAACCAAATTGTAGTCCATAAAAGAGCAAAATATTATTATGTACCCTCTCCGACATGGACAATTGAGTTTCATAATAACAATTTTGACAAAATTTGTCCAGATATATATAATAAATATTCGTTTCTGAGTTTGAATTTAGTGTTTAGAGGTTGAGAGGTATTTTAAATTAAAATTTAAACTATCATAATCTAAACTTGTATGTTTTTTACTATTTTCTAATTAATGATACACATTTTAAATATAATGTCCGATATAAATGACAAAAATGTTCAGAATAAATAGGACCAACAAATTTCCTTAGTAAATCCTTTTTTTATAAGTTTTTGAACAAAATATTTTATGTTTTAGCAGGCACTAGTTTTAAATAAAAAAAAGATTAACCTGACAAAGTAGTTTACCTTGACATTGTCCATTTTCTTTACTGCATCATTCTAAACATTGACAAATGGCACTGCCTAAACAGTTAACACACATTTTTTCCCAGCCTGACAGATCAGGAGTCCAGTAGTACATTGATCTACATCTCTGTCACAGTGTGCTACTATGGTTAGAAAGAACATGGGAATATAGTCACAAACGGTATTCAAAATTCTGTCAATTTAAACTAATTGTTCATGTATTAAGTAAAACTATTATCTGAATACATGAACAACAATATTCAAACTGTTAAACTTACCATAAATCCTAGTTCTCATTCGGTCACATATGACAGCCCCAGTACCATAGGCACAGTCATTGCTAAAATTAAATCCCCTTTCATCTTGACCACAAGCTGCACAGAGCAGGTCACACAGTTTCAATTGATCAAATAATTATTCTTTGATATCTGTTAAATAGAAGGATGGATACATTTTTTTTTGCAACTTAAGTTATTTAAATTTTTTTTAAATATTTAAAAATATATATTTAAAACAAAAACATTAATTTATAGACTGTAACACATGCTAATCTTTTGAAGATTTAACATGGTTAACTATTGCTATTTTGTGGATGGCCTGCACTTAAATTATGATAAATCTCTCTCAATCACTAAGTAATAATATTGTCCAATGAATAAATTACATAGTACATTTTAAAATTTTATAACCACATCAATAATAAGCCATGCTCTGAGGATGTCCTGCAATAATGATTATGGGTGGCAAAACAATCACACACTTATATAATATTCCGAATCACAATTGAATCTCAAAACTTCCATACTTCATTTATCCATACAAGAGAGAATAAAAAGATGTCTGCTCCCTGTCAGATAAAATGGTACACTGCCTCAATCTACCAAAGCTTGAGGTCTACCTCTGCACGAAAAAAATGTAGTTCCCACTTTTTTCTCGTGATTCAAAAATGGCTACAAAGTTATAATCAAATTGATATGTGTCGCGTTTAGAATTACAGCCAACTTGGTCTATTACATAAACAAATTTAGACATTTTAATGGGTTTTTTTTATTTCACATAGATTTTTTTTTAAAAATTATATTTAATCAAGACATAAAATTCTGTTTTGGTCATGTCAAAAAACAAACCAAAAACATAAATAAATATTGACTTCTCAGCTCACCACTCACCTTCGCATGACCAAATTCCTTGAAGACTGTATCAACTTTTACACAAACAATATTCAGTGTTTACCCTTTACAAAAGTACAGATGTCATCAAATTTGGGATCACACACAATCCCCCTTGAAATTCAGTCTTAAAAAAAATTGTCACTCATATACATCTGTGTTAAATACGCTATAAACATTTGCAACAGTAGTACTTTGTTATAAATTTTACCAAAGCTTTGCAAATTTCAGCCTTATATTCATTAAATGGATTACAGAAATAGATGACTTCTTTAAAGCCCTTCTCAAACATAAGAATTTTATTTCCTGTGGTAAGTGGTTTAGGAAGGAGGGTGGCAAGCAAAAAGTGTGTTCAGCTACAAGGAGTAATTTTTCTCTGATATGGAGGGGTGGAATTTTCATCCAAATGCATATATTATTTTGTTTTTCTTGCTACTAAGCAGTAGAGAAAATCTTGGCACGAGCTGGTGGCACAAGTCCAAGCTACAACACTGCATGTTGTACAGTTTGATATTAATTCAATTCATTCCTATCTGTTTATTTCATAATTCTTACTTTTGACATTCAGTCCCCAGAGTGTATCAATAGTTACACTTGCAGTTAAAGTTTCCTGTCAGTCCCCACAGTGCACCAATAGTTACACATGCAGTTCAAGTTTCCTGTCATTCCCAACAGTACACCAATAGTTACAATTGCAGTTGAAGTTTCCTCGTGTGCTCTCACATATATTCTCACAGTTGTGGGTTTTGTTGTACATTCATTGATATCTGAGACACAAACAATTGTTATCATTTAATAATTTAATACTCATATCTTATGGCCATTATAGCTACAAGATTATATCTTTCTAGAAAATCAAGAAAGCATAATTGATATGTTTAAATGGATTTCATTAAATTATATATTATTTTATTATTAAGGAAAACAAAACCACAGATTAAAAACAAAATAAACAAAAGTGAACTCAAATATATCTATCAGACATACCCTCACACATGATATTTTTATTCCTGGTCTATCGTTTCCTATCAAGTCTAGAACAGCTGCCTATGTGTTGACACAGTCTTCAACTAATAAACAACAGTTGATGTCTTGAGTGATATCTAAATGAACAGGATAAATGTAGGATACGACTGTACATCCAGGCAATCAGTGATATTTTAATGAACAGGTTAAATTTAGGATACAACTGTACACATAATTTATGAATAAAAACATCTAAATTAAAGACATGATAAAATTTAACTAGGAAATCTTGCTTTTAACATAGATAAAAAAAAAATTAAAAAAATGAAAGTCTCCCCTATACTTTTGTGTCTCCACTCAGAGTGTATCCCGTTTTGCATTTACATAAAGCAGAGCAATTTCAAACTGAGCAAGCATGGAGTAAAAGCTTCACTTAGCAAGCATGGGAAAATCCCTTCTCCTTACACAGGGTGGCAAAAGTTTCTTCTGATAGAATGAAATATTAGTGGTTACACAATTTTTGAGCAAAAATTGTTTTACATATTTATAAATACCTTGACTTCCTATGGTTTTTATTTTTAATATAGCTTTGATTTTATTTGAACTATTCCTCTTTTGAATTTAGTTCATTTGAACTATTCCTACTTTGCTTTGAAAATATTTGAACTATTCCAACCTTCCATTAACTTATTTCAAACTATTCCCACCTGGCATTTAATTCATTTAACTATTTCTGAGTTGCATTAAATTCATTTGAACTATGGCCACCTGGCATTGAATTCATTTGAAATATTCCCATGTGGCATTTAATTCATTTGAACTATCACTTTGTTGAATTAAATTTAGTTGAACTATTTCTTCCTTGCATTTAAATCAATTGAACTATCCCCACCTGACATTGAGTTCATTTGAAAAAGTCCTACTTTGAATAACTTTAATTTTAAATAAATCTACCTTGCTGGCAAGTTCCATTACAATGTTCAGTTTTTGTTTACATTTGACAGGAATATGGATAACCGACCTCAGTGTTTAAACACAACTTTTGTCATGTGTGTGTTCTCTCTGCAACCTCATCAATATCTGATCAATACTGATATGTGGTTTAGAAATTACAAGAATATATCAATTAATTCAACATCTAAACATGACATGTAAAGAAGAATATGCTGATGTGATAATGTTCCTCTTTTTGTAAACTGCATTTTTATAACAAGTTGTATGTGTCTGGGTGTCACAAGGGCTAAAGGGTTACTGACCGATAATAGCTCATCCTCACAGACAAGGATATTTAATTCAGATTAAAATCATGCGTGTCCAGTGGAGATGCTATTCATTTAAAACAGGTTTTACCAAAGTAGCATTACATGTGTGTAACTGTAATGACTGCACCCGAACATTCCGCACACTCACAAAGTAAGCACATGACCATAACGCAAGTTGTACTTCCTCCAATTACACCACGCAGATTACTTCGTATCGCTAATCGGGAGAAATAGGGAAGAGGGAAGTGGCATAAAAAGACACTAGTTGTTTATACTAGACTTTTATTTTTTTTTATTTTTTTTATTTTTGTTTTTGTTCTTTGAGTTTTGTAAATATATTCAATCATTCTCTGATTTGTTTTTGTATTTCAAACTTGGCTGCAGTTGTTCTAGAGCCAGCGAGCCAGCTGATTTTAAGGTGTTAGGTTGGACATATATGTGGTAAATCATGACAGTGATGACAATATGATGTAATTGCAAGACAGTCATCATATTTTTTGTATATTTAATTGTCATATAATGTAAGGGTAATAAAGGGAGAGACTGCAATATAATGTGATGATTCTTGTAGAACATTAAATTTACTTGTTTGAGGAACTAATAAAGTTTTGGAAATATAACTTCAAGTAATACTTGGCATTTCTTTATCTGTTGTTTTTTTTTCCCTGGTGCACAGTCATTGTGCGGGGCAAACCTGTTCCAAACATCATCACTGACACATGAATAAGATTGAAAAACGATTAATATGGTTATCGTCTGATGTTTCACCATCAATAATTTATTCTGCAATAAAAAGCTAGTTTGCTTACAAACTTGACGACCTACGTGGTCTAGCAACAGTAGGTATATTATATTAGGCGTGGCCATTTATTTTGCAAACGATTCCACATATATAAAAAATGTCGAAAAAAAGAGGAAATTATATTAACCGGACGGAAGTAGATACATTCATCCTTGGTTTGACAACATAAAAAGTCAAATGGCCGTAACCAACGAACAAATCTAAAGATGTTACATTCACGAAGTTACCTAATATTTTTTTTGGCCCTTTCTTCTCTTTTCTTTTTTTTTTAGATATTACAATAACAATAACTTATCATTTATTTAATTTTTTGATCATTTTTTATCCTGGTTTGAATGGGAGAGTTAGCCATCTTTTTGTCGGGTGCTTGACTGGTCTTTGGTTGGAATTGAACTCCCGACCATCAGTTTGAGATTTGCGCAGTTTAGACCATTCGGCCATCCAGCACCCACACTTTGGTCCGTCTTTAAAAAAAGACGGCAGCATGACTTCTTTTACGTCCGCGCATACACGTTATGTAAGTCCTCACGAAACAGATGAATTGCCCCAACGAGTCCGACCCCATGATCCTTTACTGCGAGGGCGGCTGCTGATTTTTAATGTTGGGGCGCCCCATAATTAAGATCAAATTTATCCCCCAAAAATGCCCGGAAAAAAATCTTAAGACACTATGTCTAATTTTTATTTTTAAAAAAAACTTAATTTAAATTTGAACAAAAAAAAAAGTTTTCAAACAAAAAAAAATTGTATTAAATCTAGTAAAAAAAAAAAAAGCAAATATAAAGCATAAATTGTATAAGTTTAATCTAAATTAAATCTAAACCATTATGGATTTACCATTATGGATTGTTCTGTAACTGGTTTAGGTTGCCCGGTGCAAAGGTTCTGCCTTTACGTGGCGCACCGGACTAGTAGGGTTTCTATAACCCGAAGCTAAAGAACCTGGCATTTTCTGCCAAAACCAAATGTCGCCTTGAACAAGTGTTTTGAGGCAAATTCCCTCCCCCACCCCCCAAAGCCCCAACAAAAAAAAAAAAAAAAATTATAATTATTTTAAGAAATGGTTTAAACTTGGTAAAAGTTCGTTTAGTTTACCTATATCAGTAGTGTTAAATATTCTAAACTAAAAATATTTTAATAAATCTAAAATAATAAATTAAATTAATCTAAAGTAAACTTATCTAAAGTAAAATAAACGATTATTAACTAAACTAATGTAAAGTGAAGTCACGTATTATTATTCAACCTGAGCTGAAATAGTCTCAACTTAACCAATATGAAACTAACATAATCTTAACTTAAATAAACAAAAAAGATCTAAACCAAACTATTATAAACTAAACTAACTTTAAACTAATTTTAAGTAGGTTGGCCAAACGGGAAATGAAATATTAGCAAACATTATGTAAGTAGATAGCAACATGGAACATGTCTTTTTGAGAACTATTTAAGTAGGAACTTATACAGGACCTATCGTATCAATCACTATATAAGTTTGTAGTCATATGTCTATTTAAAAACAACAGTAGTAGGTAGACATCCTAAACTTGTCTCTTTGTAAATAAAATATGTTTGTGAGATATGTAAAGAATATTCAGTTTGACACCTATTTGCTCATCAAATTATACTTTTTTAATAAGTTTGGAACCTTATGGCAACGTACATATATAGTTTTCAAATAGTCGGAATCATTATGGCTATCTACTTATAAAGCTTTCAACTAGTCGTGATATTTATGGCTACCTACATATATAGTTTTCAACTAGTCGGAATAATAATGGCTATCTACTTATAAAGCTTTCAACTAGTAGTGATATTTATGGCTACCTACATATATAGTTTTCAACTAGTCGGAATAATTATGGCTATCTATTTATAAAGCTTTCAACTAGTCGTGATATTTATGGCTAATTACATATATAGTTTTCAACTAGTCGGACTAATTATGGCTATCTACTTATAAAGCTTTCAACTAGTCGTGATATTTATGGCTACCTACATATATACTTTTCAATTAGTCGGAATCATTATGGCTATCTACTTATAAAGCTTTCAACTAGTCGTGATATTTATGGCTACCTACGTATATAGTTTTCAATTAGTTTGAGTCCTTATGGCTACCTACTTATATAGTTTTCAAATACTTGGTATCTTCATGGCTACTTACTTATATAGTTTTAAACTAGGTGGGATCTTTATGGCAACTTCTTGTAAAGTTTTTAATTTGTAAGGATATTTATGGCTACCTAATTATATTGTTTTCAACTAGGCGCAATCTTCATGGCTACCTACTTATATTAATTTTAAAAAAGTTGTGATCTTTATGGCTACCTACTTTTAATTTGTTAGGATATTTATGGCTACCTAATTATATAGTTTATAACGAGTCGTGATCTTTATGGCTACCTACTTATATAGTTTTCAACTAGGCTGGATCTTTAGGGATACCAACTTATATACATTTTAAAATTCAAGATCTGCTATATAGTTTTTAATTTGTTAGGATATTTATGACTAATTAATTATATGGTTTTCAACAATTCGGGATCTTTATGGCTACCTAATTATATAGTTTTTAATTTGTTTGGATATTTATGGCTACCTTCTTATATAGTTTTTAGCTGGTCGGGATCTTTATGGATACCTACTTAAATAGTTTTCAGCTAAAACATGTCACGTATGGCTACCTTTAATTCCACTGACTTCACCAAATAAAAATCTTGATAACTACATTCAATGATTTCTTTTCATAGTTTCTTTGGAGGGTAATATTAATATTTTCTTTCGTTTTACTGAAATTGTTATTGGAATAAAAATATGTTTTGATAAATGGGGTGAATCGTTGTATGTATTAATTCATACAGTTCTCACACTGTCATCGGTAAAATACATTTGTATTAGACATTTATGACATAGAATTATGAGTTAAAGAAAGTACGAAAATAGAATTAAGAGTAAGATTCTAATACCTCTTTCTTTATCTCTCTCACTCTTTCTCATTCTATCTCTCTTCATTTCTTATATCTCTTTCTCTCATTCTCTCTCCAAATCTCTCTGTTTTTCACTCTGTCTTTCTTATTTTATCTTTGGGAATTTACGCTCTTTCTGTCTCATTATATCACCCTCTAACTCTCTCTATTTCTCTCTAACTCAATGTATCAATCATTAAATCTTTTTTCTATCATTCTATATATTAATATATATTTCTGTCTTTCTATATCTCTTACATTCTATCTTTCTATGAATCACTCTCTCACTATCTCTTCATCTCTATCAAACCTTTGTCGGTCAGTCTCTCTCTATCTCTCTGACTGTCAGTCTCTCTCTATCTCTCCGTATATCAGCCTTTCTCCATATCTCTAAATCTCTTTGATATTCTTTCTGTATCACTCTCTATTTCTATACATCTCTCTCTATCTCTCTTTCTGTCATTTCCCTGTCTCTCTCTCTATCTTTTTATATCTCTCTATATCTCGCTGTCTTTCAATATCCCTCTCTATCTTTATTCATCTCTCTCTATCCTAATGTCCACCTCTCTCTCTATTTGTATCCATCTCTCTAAGTCTCTATGTATGTAAGTCTTTCTCCATCTCTCTCAATCTCTTCTTTTCTGAAATGTTCAAATTGTTCCATGACAAAGTCCGATAAAAGGACAACTCTCGAAATCGATCCTTACGTGTAGGGAAGCAAGTCCAAATCATTCAAGTCTTCCATCACACTTCCCTACCCGACCCTCCCACCACCACCAATCCCACATATGCCATGATGCAAACTCTCTTTGACTCACTCTCTCTTACCTCCCTCCCTCCATCTCTTTTCCTGATCCCATCTCTCTCGCCTACCCTTTCCCTCCCTCTATGTATCATTAAGATCGATCGGTCTCATTTATATCAATCACGTCTTCTAATTATATAATTTGTTAGGGTTTCAGAGGTCAAATTACTTTTCAATTATGAAATTCATTACATTTATCAATGAAATACGTAAGAGTCTTATTCAGGGCTATATGTAAGGGTTTCTGGTGACTTCAATGTACCACATTACTACATGGCCAGATTTAAAGCAATTTTCGTTTATGATCGGAATGCAGGTATTTGAATCAATGGTGCTTCTTGATAAAGACTTGATGAGATGTTTCAACCAGATCTTTTACTAACCCTACAATGGAAATATCTGTCTGACTTCAAAATATATCAAGACTCTATTTATATTTATATATATATTTCAAATAAGATTATTTTATTGATCCACACAAATGGAAATGTACATTTTTAGGACATAAATAAATCAATGTGAACACCAGACATCTACAATATTTTTTTTAATAGTTAAAAACCGTTATGTGAGGCAGCATTTATAAGTCCTAATTTAGATTTGTAACTTCTGGGGTAGAACGCTGGTCCCATTACGACCAGCGAGGCCCTGAGACGACTATAAAAGTCTTCGCAAAATGTGGCTTACGTGAGGAATCTACTGAAACCTTTTTGTTAAAGTTGCATCCTTACAAGGAAGGAGCGAATTCGGGACAATCCCGTTTTATTATTTTTTTTTAAATTATTTATTTTTTTTCCCCATGGAAACAAATTTATTACACATTTACCATCTTTGAAATCATTATATCTCTAATATGGAGGCATGCAATGATGATGTTTTCTTAGTCTTATGACTGTATCAACTTTAGGGCTCATTTATTTGATACATTTAAAAGTAAATGTTTTGAAAAAGTGTTGTTTAACGATTTTATTTGATTTTATTATAAAAATATTGCTGATTAAGTTAATAAATATTGTGCAATGAATCATCAAAGTCAAATGTATTAACTCATTTTTTAACATAATTTTTGCGATACATCCCTCAATGGATGGAAACATCTCCAAGGATTTCCCAAGTTAAGTATTGTAACCGTCAATCCTGTTGTTCTAGACATAGAGGTGATCCTTAGCTAAGTCTGCATCTGTATAAAAGAACATTTAATGACACATCAAGACTTCAACATCAGTAGACATAGAGGTGATCGTTAGCTAAGTCTGCAGCTGTATAAAAGAAGATTTAATGACACATCATGACTTTGACATTAGTAGACATAGAGGTGATCGTTAGCTAATTCTGCAGCTGTATAAAAGAAGATTTAATGACATATCAAGACTTCAACATTAGTAGACATAGAGGTGATCGTTAGCTAATTCTGCAGCTGTAAAAAATAAGATTTAATGACATATCAAGACTTAAACATTAGTAGACATAGAGGTGATCGTTAGCTAATTCTGCTGCTGTATAAAAGAAGATTTAATGACATATCAAGACTTCAACATTAGTATACATAGAGGTGATCGTTAGCTAAGTCTACAACTGTATAAAGAACATTTAATGAGATATCAAGACTTCAACATTAGTAGGCATAGAGTTGATCGTTAGCTAAGTCTACAACTATATAAAAGAACATTTAATGAAATATCAAGACTTTGACAAAATAGTAGACATAGAGGTGATCGTTAGCTAAGTCTACAACTGTATAAAAAGACATTTAATGACATATCAAGACTTTGGCATTAGTAGACATAGAGGTGATCGATAGCTAAGTCTACAACTGTATGAAAGATCATTTAATTTCACTTGTCTATTAAATAGACACAGCAAGCAGACTGATGTGCTTGTGCTGGACATTTCAAAAGCGTTTGACCGTGTCAACCATAGCTTACTATTACACAAACTGCAGAGATATGGGATCCAAGGCATTACCAAAACATGGATCTCTAGCTTCCTCAGCGACCGATGCCAGGCAGTAGTGGTAGATGGTAAAACCTCCTCATTTGTCGGTGTTAAGTCAGGGGTCCCCCAGGGCTCAGTGCTTGGCCCTTGTTTGTTCCTAGCATATATCAATGATCTGCCCGAGAAGCTGACCTCTCAGGCAAGACTGTTCGCAGACGACACGGCGGTATATAGAACAATCGTTCAACAGATCTGACCAGAGCCAGCTTCAACAAGACCTCAATCGGTTAGCTGAGTGGGAGATGAGCTGGGACATGGAATTTCATCCCGTCAAGTGCCAGACCCTGTCAGTCTCCAGAAGCAGGTTCCCTCTAAACCACTCTTACGAACTGCATGGCCGTATTCTTGAACCAGTTTCCTCAGTAAAGTACTTGGATGTTACCATCCAAAGAGAGGTCCGCTGGGACAAGCACATTAACAGTGTGTGCAACCGGGCAAACAAGACCCTGGGGTTCCTAAGGCGCAATCTGAAGATCGGCAACTCAAGCGTGAAAGAAAAAGCCTATAAAGCCTTTGTCCGACCTATTTTAGAGTACGCTTCTACAGTCTGGGACCCATTTACCCAGAAAAGCATCGACAGGTTGGAGGCGGTCCAGCGACGGGCAGCGCGCTTTGTCATGAACTTTTGTCCGACCTATTTTAGAGTACGCTTCTACAGTCTGGGACCCATTTACCCAGAAAAGCATCGACAGGTTGGAGGCGGTCCAGCGACGGGCAGCGCGCTTTGTCATGAACCGCTACAGAAGCACCTCGAGTGTTGGTAGCATGCTGGAAACACTGGGATGGTCGACATTGGAAGAACGACGACGACTATCCAGGCTCACCATGTTGTACACGATAACGAATGGGCTTGTACACTGCTCCGGAATCAAACAGAAACTCGTTCATCTTCCCCCCAGACTGCGACGAAGCCACGACAAACAGTTTCGGCTGGTAAAAACAAGAACAAAGTACAGAAGATCCTCATTCCTACCGAAGACAATAGGGGACTGGAACAAGCTTCCAAAAGCAACAGTTGAGGCAGCTACACTAGACACATTTGTGTCTATTGCCTCCTGTATTCCAACCCCCAGTTCATAACACCACTGCTGTTTCGCCCTTGCAACCAGTGAAGTATCCCATTGAAACCCATGCACAGTAACATCACAAACCCCTCTGAAACATAGGAGCCAGTATATTCAATTCATTGATCGTGGACCCTTAAAATAAAGAAGAAGTTTTTTTCTTTATTTCAATATTTCCGTATTCATATACATCAACAACTTTACTTATAATACAGGATATAAATGCATATATATGTGTGTCCTTTGTGTATAATAATTTTCTTGACTAGTGTCTGCGCAATTATCACTCACGTTTACTGTGGCACTAATTCATCAACCATCTTTGCAATTACTTACGTCTGCTTCAACTGCGCCATTACATCTTTATGTGTGTGTATCTAGTTTAAATCTACTAAAACTTAAAATAGTGTATACTAAGTTCAATTTTTACACGTATGAAATAGAATTATGAATTTTTTTAGTTATGTTATTGGCATGTAGATAACATGCAATCTAGATAATTTTAAACATTTCAACCAAACACAAAGGGTTCAAAATTTGAAAAGGAGACATGTTTTTTTAAAATATTGAACTCATTGTTTTATAAAAATGCATTACAATAAAAAATAAAAAAAAATAATGGTATATATTTGAGACATATTATGTAATCTTTTGAAAAAAAATATTGAAAAAAATGATAAAATTAAACACACCAGAAGATAAATGTCTTACAAAATATGTCAATACATTGTCCAAAAGATATTAAAAAAATAGAAAAATTAAGTCCCTTGAAATAACAAATGTAAAAAAAAAAAAAAAAAATTAATACTATGGTAAAGCTAGTATAAATAAGTTTTCAATGGAAAATAATATTGCATTTTGATTCTTTTATATGGAAATATTTAAAGATAGATGAAACGTGACTATTTTTACTAGTTTTTGCAAAAATACTTTTTCAATTATACAATAAAAAATATTTAAAAATTGGGCCTTTATAGGCACATTTGGTTTTTTCTAACTCTCTTATGCTGTTTAAAGGAAAATATACATTTAATACTTTATAACAAATAAATATAAAATTCATTTAGCAATACCAAATGTAAATAATATTCTGGCTTTTTAATTCTTAATCAGGAATACTTTTACACTCTCTATCCGATCTTTACTGATGAGGAAATAACGCCATGATAATCTTTCTCTCCTACACGAACTTCCAAGCTACTCGTCGGTTACCCAATCTCCATGTACACAATAATTGCGATTATTATGATAATCGTATTCCAGTCTTTTAAACGGATCTATCTTTAAGTATTACTTATTACTCTTTATAACATGCTAACCCAAGAAGCAGTGACAGTTGAAGGAAGCGTATGTAAATAGAGAAGAAGGGGACACATATTCTAATGTACCACACAAGCGGGGTAATCAAATGGGATATGATGTAATGTATGGATACAAAAAAATGTTTTTTAGAGCTTATATGCGGGGGAGGTCGTGAAAATAAATGAAAGTCACCTGTTGCCCAACACTCTAGATACGCCTCTGCAAGAGAGGTGGGCTGGATTATCAGCCCAGATGTCATTTTCCTTTGTTAGGGAGGGCTTTATTTTATAATGAATGCAGACTTTGCATCGTTAATTGTAGTGGGGCATAAATCTTGACAAGACTAGGGTAACAATAGCATTAGCTAATGCTATAGGTAGTTTATATATCAACAGTATAACTAGAAGCTCAACTATGTTGTGCATCTTTCAGCAGTAACACTAGCTACTCCACCAGGTAAGGCATCTTTCAGCTTTAACACTAGCTACTCCACGAGGTAGTGTATCTATCAGCTGTAACACTTGCTACTCCACTAGGTAATGCATCTTTCAGCTGTAACACTAGCTACTTCACTAGGTAATGCATCTTTCAGCTGTAACACTAGCTACTCCACTAGGTAATGCATCTTTCAGCTGTAACACTAGCTACTCCACTAGGTAATGCATCTTTCAGCTGTAACACTAGCTACTCCACGGGGTAGTGTATCTATCAGCTGTAACACTAGCTACTCCACGAGGTAGTGTATCTATCAGCTGTAACACTAGCTACTCCACGAGGTAGTGTATCTATCAGTTGTAACACCAGATACTCCACGAGGTATTGTATCAGCTGTAACACTAGCTACTCTACGAGGTAGTGTATCTATCAACTGTAACACTAGCTACTCCACGAGGTAATGCATCTTTCAGCTGTGACACTAGCTACTCCACAAGGTAGTGTATCTATCAGCACCAACAATTGAAGACCGGCCGCAGCAGTACTGTCATTTTTTTTCTGGAAAAATCAGACATTGGCGGCACTCTTAGCTCTTGAGTAAACAGAGGGGGTGTGTCAGAAAATGATGTATTCGTTTACAATCAAGAGTTGCATTTTAGATTATACCTGGATTTAGTATTTCTAAACGACTATTTGATCAATCGCCAGAAGGAGTCATTAAGGCACTCAGTGCCGTACATGAACTAAATTTACTCAAAGTGTAGCTTGCATGAGGGTAATCATTCAGTCCAAGAATCTATTTAACATTATACTGTCACATTGCTAATTATGGGGGTATGATGATCAGACATCGAGGGTGCTGAAAACTGTCGGGTTAATTTAAAATGCAGTGATGCATTGTGGCGCTACTTGAATTCGGCGTTTCTTTCAGATACTTTTTAATTGGAACTGTCAGGCTTTCCGCTGTGATGGCTAACATTAACCATAATAAAAACCATTTATTACTTGCTCAGGGTGAACATAAATTAAATATATTCAAATGTTGGCGTCCCTGTGGTTAAATTTTGGTTAATAATGTTGAGGTCATAGCTTTGACCAAGTGGGTTATGTGGAGCAGGTGAGCGCTGTCCCTGATGTGAGGTCAAGTTAGAGATATAATACTGTTGATAAATTATGTCATGTGGGGTTATAAGAAAGAAATTTAGTTGTTTATGATGTCTTTATTGAAAAGTATGAATTATGTCATTATTTAGAGTTAGTATTTTGAAATTTCGGTTTTGGAATGGCTAATTTATTGATAATAATTATCACCTATATCATTCAAGACCAACGGGAGGCAAACGATTTTGTCTCTAGATCTGTTGCCCTTTAGAGTAAGCTTCTGCCCCAAGGTATTCTTGTCCAACAAAACTTGTTAATTCACAGACCATTTTTTTGTATACATTAGAAATACATTTTTGCATTTTATCACACATGCTAATTTAATTTTACATCATTCTACACTTACTTAGAGAGCAACGGAAGAGATAATAGTTTTAATAAAACGTAGATTTCACTTGACAGGCAAATGCATATTGGTACATCAATCGCTACAAGTGCTTGGACTAAATTTTGAAAATCCACGCTTCTAATATGGACAGCTGTTTCAGGACTGTTCACGCGTCGAACAATCTATCATTTATTTGTGTATGCAACAGACGCAAAAACAAAAGAAAAATACTGTCTATATAATATTATTTTAAAAAAAACGTAATTAAAAACACAAGCACTTTCTTTCCTCAAGTGGCAATGCAAATTATGCCGGATTCTGTTTATGATTGTGCTCCGGACAAAAATTGAACGTGCTGTGTATTTATGTCTGTCAATTATCTTTTTTATTGATTGTTCAATGTTTTGCCATGTTTCTGTGTTAGTTTGGGTCTGTTTGAAAAATAAATGCCATATATCCTAAGACTATATTTCCTTACGATTTCTAAAGGGAAATATAGTCTATCTTTCCACTTACCTATCCCCATAATTTCAGATTTAGTTACGTTTATTTTAGACCCACTACCTCTTCCAAATTCTTGAAATATTGATATTATTTTTGAAATAGACTTATTATCAATAGGAAAAAAAATTGTGTCATCTGCATATGCAATGACTTTTGTTTCATTACCTCCAGGGATCCTTACTCCTTTAATACTCTCCTCCCTTCTAATGCTCTCTAACAAAGGTTCAAAGGATAGGATATAAAGGTAAGGGGAAAGGGGACACCCTTGTCTAACTGATCTGTCAATTTTAATGTCTTTAGAAAGTGTGTTGTTAATTATAAGATTACTAATGGGGGACTTGTATAAAATTTTAACCCAATTACAAAAATAATCTCCTAGTTTGTTGTGTTGTAATATTTTATGTAGGTATTTATGGTCTACCTATCAAAGGCTTTTTCTTGGTCTAGAGATAATATGCAAGTTTGGATGTTTTTGTCATTTGAATATTGAATAAGGTATCTAATGAAATGATTGTGGTTCTGGATGTCCCTCCCTTTGATGCTGCATTGTTGGTTTATATGTATTAAAGTATTTAAATGTGGCTTTAATTTATTTGCTAGAGTTTTTGTGAGAATTGTCTGTATTAAGTAAAGATATGGGTCTGTTATTTTTAAGTTGTGTACGTTCATTATAATTTATTTCACTTTTGTTATGGAGATCACTGTATATGAAAATTTACATTATTTTAAAGTAAATTAAAAAATTAAAGTAGTTGGTTTTTACTATATAATACAAAAAATGTTCAATAAAAATTTGTAAAATGCTTTACATAATATATTTATGCCACTTTTTATTTTATGTTGTAAAGAAATTTATTTATAACAAAATTATATTAAAATTTTGAAATTGTTTCCATAGATAAAAACAAAAAACAAAAAGAAATAAAAGCGATTAATTCCCATGAATTATTATATTTTATTTTGTTAATAAACTATTATGTCCAAAAAAAAATATTAACAATTTTATCTCAAATAATAATATTCATTGATATTTATTTATTTATTATTTGTTTGTTGCACTCTCTTGTCAGCTGTGTTGAAATTGAGAATAAGGTTTACATATTGCAAATGTTTGGTTTTAAAAATTCACTTATTTTAAATTTAATTAAATATAACAATTGTATACTGAATAAATTACATGTGTTGTCAGAGTAAAAATGTATTTGTCAACAAGGTATGAGATTTTTAAATACCAATTGAACCATCATTACAGCTAAGTTTTTCATTTTTAACTCATTTTTTGTAATTTACTTAGGTTTATCGGTTGCTACTTCATATGAAATAATACGAACAATCTAATTTTAAAATATCTTTGCAAAACTCACTAAAGCTCGGCGATGAGTGCACACACTATATTAGTTGATAATTATCAATTAAAATAATAAATTGGTTTCTGTTACATGACGTCACTGCACTAAATTATTAATTATTTTTACAGATAATACAAAAAATTGGAATTTAACACCATCGGCAAAGCTAAAGTTTCATCGTCACCCGCTGTGATCAACTCTCGGTGGCATCTGGCGTGGTCAACTCACGGTGGCATCTGGCGTGGTTAACTCAGTGCGGTATCTGCCCTGTTCAACTCACGGTGGCATCTGGCGTGGTTAACTCAGTGCGGTATCTGCCCTGTTCAACTCACGGTGGCATCTGGCATGGTTAACTCACAGTGGCATCTGACGTTGTCAACTCATTGTGGCATCTGGCGTGGTCAACTGACGTCGGCATCTGGCGTGGTCAACTCAGGGTGGTATCTGGCGTGGTCAACTCAGGGTTGCATCTGGCATGGTAAACTCAGGGTAGCATCTTGTGTGGTCTGCTCACTGTGGCATCTGTCGTTGTCGACCCACAGTGGCATTGGCGTGGTCAACTCACTGTGTCATCTGGCGTGGTGAACTCAGTGCGGCATCTGGCATGGTCAACTCACGTGGCATCTGGCATGGTCAACTCAGGGTGGCACCAGCTTGGACAACTCACAGTTGCATCATGTGTGGTCAACTCACGGTGGTATTTGGCGTTGTCAACACACGGTGGCATCAGGCGTGGTCAACTCGTGGTGGCATGGCGTGGTAAACTCAGGGTTGCATCTGGCATGTTCAACTCACGGTGGCATCTGGTGTGGTCAACTCACGGTGGCATCTGGCGTGGTCAACTCACGTTGGCATCTGGCGTGGTCAACTCGCGGTGGCATGGCGTGGTACACTCAGGGTTGCATCTGGCATGTTCAACTCACGGTGGCATCTGGCGTGGTCAACTCACGTTGGCATCTGGTGTGGTCAACTCACGGTGGCATCTGGCGTGGTCAACTCTCGTTGGCACCTGGCGTGGTCAACTCGTGGTGGCATGGCGTGGTGTACTCTCGGTTGCGTCTGGCGTGTTCAACTCACGGTGGCATCTGGCGTGGTCAACTCACGTTGGCATCTGGTGTGGTCAACTCACGGTGGCATCTGGCGTGGTCAACTCACGTTGGCATCTGGCGTGGTCAACTCGTGGTGGCATGGCGTGGTAAACTCAGGGTTGCATCTGGCATGTTCAACTCACGGTGGCATCTGGCGTGGTCAACTCACGTTGGCATCTGGCGTGGTCAACTCACCGTGTCATCTGGCGTGGTCAACTCACGGTGTCATCTGGGCGTAGTATTTCATGGAGTCATGTGTATGATTTCATGCTTATTAGTTGCTTTCTTTCATACGTATTAAAATACTTATGTCCTGCATATTAACTATTATTTCATACATTCTAAATGTATTTTCAAACACAAATAAAATGTATTATTTCTTGCAGATTAAATATGTTCCATATTTATCAAATCTATTTTTTTTTTAATTTTTACTTAGTTTAATTATTGTGCTTCTAGACATTGGGGTCGATGACATTCCTGGGTTAAGATGACCTATGTTGTTTTACAGTCGTTTAATCCATGCAGTTTAAGACATAACAGTGATGGACGTCACTCTCTCTGCCATTCTTGGTTAAGATGAGCCCCCTTGTTTCACTGTAATTTCATCAATGTATTTCTTGACACAGCTGAGATGGACGTTCTTGTCGTTGCCATTCATTGTTTAAGATGAGAAACCGTGTTTCACTGTAGTTTCATTAATGCTCTCCTGGACACAGCTTTGGTGGACGTTCTTGTCTCTGCCATTCATTGGTTAAGATGAGCCACCTTGTTTCACTGTAGTTTCATTAATGCTCTTCTGGACACAGCTTTGATGGACGTTCTTGTCTCTGCCATTCATTGGTTAAGATGAGCCACCTTGTTTCACTGTAGCTCCATCAATGTACTTCTGGACACAGCTGTGATGGACGTTCTTGTCTCTGCCATTCATTGGTTAAGATGAGCCACCTTGTTTCACTGTAGTTTCATCAATGTACTTCTGGACACAGCTGTGATGGACGTTCTTGTCTCTGCCATTCATTGGTTAAGATGAGCCACCTTGTTTCACTGTAGTTTCATCAATGTACTTCTGGACACAGCTGTGATGGACGTTTGTTATGATGTCTACCTTATTGATTAATGGGGGAATTAAAAAAAAAAAAAAACACTTGTCGAATGATTTGCGAGAATTGCGCTGGGACAAAACTAAATGCAAGAATTTTGGGGTGTGACTAACAAGAGAAAAATCCAGCTTTCTTAAAATATAAGTATATTAATAAGCAATTTCTGGACGTCCTTGTGAGTTCACTGGTGTTGACATGTGTTGATATCCTTGTGAGTTCACTGGGGTTGACATGTGTGGCCACCCTTGTGAGTTTGTTTGTGCAAACATAACAACACAAACCTTACATTAGAAACACTTTTTTAGATTTAAAATACAAAATGTAATGTAAAAAAAAATATAATGAAATAAAAATACCCATATTAAAAAGATAGTTACAATAGATTCATATAACATGTTTAAGAATTTAAATTATAGATAAATATGGCCCACACTATGTAATTCAAATTTACAATAACTATTATGTAAATATAACTTTTCAATAAATAATGTAAAAACAATTTACTTATAATTCACCAATTATTTTTTTTGGTATAGTTTTTTGCTGTTTTTGACGTAATTAAATATTATTATTTAAATTATTATTTTAAAAAAAAAAGTTTAACAAAATATATATTGCAAAGACAGCTGGAGCTGCTTTACTAGCAATTTAAAATGTTAATTAAATTATAATTTACTTTTTTGATATATCAATTCATCTTTCAGTATTTATGAGTATTTTTTTAAAAAATGAAATACAATTACTTTTTCAAGGGAAACAATTGCGTTCTATTTTTAAAACGAATGTTTATAACATAAATTTGAGTGTTATGCTAGAGTTGGCCTTATTTTTGTAACAAAAAAGTATTTTGTGTTTATCATTTCAAAAAAACAATAATTATATGACCTCAAATTTAAAAACACAAATTTTGTATATCATAAATCTTTTTTTTTTAAACCTACAAAGTTTTAATTTTAATGCAAATTTATATATAACTAATTATGCTTAATCAGTGTTCTCCTTACCATATTGTGGGTGACAGACCATTTAATATTACAAGTGATAGTGCACTTGAGTTCGATCCTAACCGTAGGGATTTCAATTAACCTCCAGGAAGTCCAAAATTATCAATTAAAGGCCCACCCCCTCATTCACTTGAGTCGCCCCTCCTTAACTAGCGAGAATCCGACATGGACTGCATTGCCACTCAAAGAAAAAACAGGTATTTAAGTTTTAATTGCCCTTCTGAAATAATTGTAAGGACAACATGTTTGTCTGGTGCGCACCCAAGTAAATTAGAAGTATTTTTGACGTGTGAGCAGACAGCATGCATCTGTACATTTCAAAATTAAACCCACGCACTTCTGGTCATTGATCAACACATGTATTAGATCTGTTAGAAATTATCTAACTCATATGCAATACAAATAGTTAGAGCTCAGGTCCCAAAAGGATTACAGTAAAATGATTGTACCATTTTAGAAACTTTTGCAGACATGCGCACAACGACTCAACAAAGATTTTTTTCCGCGCTCGGATGAATCTTATAGGAACACATACCCTAATTATAATTATATAGTTCAGCTAATAAAAAAAAAATATTTAAAACTACGAATTTAGGGCCCCCGGCACTAAACGGAATATTGTCAAATGGTTGAACTAATCTTAAAATCTACGTATTAAGTAACACACAAAATGAAATTCCCATTTTTCGTATTTGATTTAATTTCATATACACAAGCAATTGTTCGGTTCAAAAAAAAAATTGTTTAACTGACATTAGAAAAACAAAAAAAAAATTCCCCCCTTCTCCCCCACCCCGCCCGAAACGGACTATTGTAAAATGGTTGAACTAATTCAGAAACGTACTTATTATTTTACAAATAACCTGAAATATCGTTACTTGACCATTAGTAACAACATGCACTTAAGGTTATCATACAAGTCTAACTAAATACTCCATTAATACCATGATGGACTTACGTTTATTAAAATTATCTGAGTAAACCTTTCGTACTAACCTAAAGTAGCGTTTACCATAATTTTCAACCGAACATCTAAAATGTTGACAAACAAATTATTTCTTTAATTAAAACATTTTGTCTATATCACATGTGTCAAACTCAAGGCCCGGGGGCCTCATCCAGCCCACCATACAATTATATCAGGCCCGCGAGGTCTTGAACGGCGAACAGTTATATCCAAGTCAATGCTATATTGTTTTCCAATACACACATTGCTGAAAAATCTAGCTTACTTTACGCCGATTTGGGACATCTTTCGTGACTTTGAAGCACAGGAATGCAATTTCGAACTGTTTCTTAACCCAATCGATCAAAGACGATGAAACTGCAACTGTAAATTTGCAATCGAGTTAATAAAACTGGAGTGTAATGAGACACTAAAGGCAATGTATAACACTGTGGGGAGTGCACAGCACACTCGTTTCATTCCCGAAATGATGCCCCAGCTTTGTCTACATGTTGATCGAACCTTGAAGATGTTGGGTAGCACGTTTTTCTGTGAGCAGCTTTTTTTTTGTGATAAAGATTAACAAAACATCACACAGGAATCGTCTCACTGATGAACACTTGGAGTTCATCATAAGCATCTCAATGACACAGAACGTTGATACTTGTTTCTGTAGCCATACTAATGTCCCAAAAATTCAGCTCTGACAAATTGGCATTAGGATGAAACTGGACATGTCAAGGATTTTTGTTAATTATGGAAACTTTTTCCGTTTTTATTTGAATACATATTTGTTTTTAAATAATAATTTCCCGGTAATTGAATGTTTATCATGTTTGGCTCTCAACCAAACATGTGATCTTAGTTTTGGCCCCCAAGCATGCATGTGATCTTAGTTTTGGCCAGCAACCATACATGTGATCTTAGTTTTGGCCCGCAACCATACATGTGATCTTAGTTTTGGCCCACAACCATACATGTGATCTTAGTTTTGGCCCGCAACCATACATGTGATCTTAGTTTTGGCCCGCAACCATACATGTGATCTTAGTTTTGGCCCACAACCATACATGTGATCTGAGTTTTGGCCCCCAACCATACATGTGATCTTAGTTTTGGCCCCAACCATACATGTGATCTTAGTTTTGGCCCCCAACCATACATGTGATCTTAGTTTTGGCCCCCAACCATACATGTGATCTTAGTTTTGGCCCCCAACCATACATGTGATCTTAGTTTTGGCCCGAGAAGCGATTGAGATTGACACCTCTTAACTTGATCAAATGTCAGTCGTTGAATATATTCCGTACTTATACCTAAATCAATGGTCAGTCTATGACTATCAGTCCATGTTACTTCACTGACGAGGACATTTATGTCCGTCCATGTTAGTAGATTAGTATTGACATATGTGTCTGTCCTTGTTAGTAAGACTAGTATTGACGATTTATACTGGTCTTGACATTAATGGCTGTATTTTTTATTACAACTCAGTTGACACCTACTCTTTATATAAACGCCATGTTCTCTACCAAACTCTATCTTCTTTTCTTTCTTTCTCTCTCTCTCTCTCTCTCTCTTCCACAATCTCCATGCACAGCTATATAATAGGAAGATTTTAATTATATATAAAAACACACAGGTAAAGCATCCCATTTGTTTGTCTTTATTTGTCAAATTAATTAGTCGTGTTAATAACTGGTCAGTTCCACTACACTGGACATTAGAATAAGATCAGACAGTTTGGTGCTAGAGGCGTGGTTAGCGTTTTTAAACAGAGGCGTAGCTGGAGTGTATGGAATAGAGGCGTGGCTGGAGTATTTGGAACAGAGGCGTAGCTAGAGTGTATGGAAAAGAGGCGTGGCTGGATTATTTGGAACAGAGGCGTAGCTAGAGTGTATGGAATAGAGGCGCGGCTGGAGTATTTGGAACAGAGGCGTAGCTAGAGTGTATGGAACAAAGGCATGGCTGGAGTATTTGGAACAGAGGAGTAGCTAGAGTGTATGGAATAGAGGCGCGGCTGGAGTATTTGGAACAGAGGCGTAGCTAGAGTGTATGGAATAGAGGCGTGGCTGGAGTATTTGGAACAGAGGCGTAGCTAGAGTGTATGGAATAGAGGCGTGGCTGGAGTATTTGGAACAGAGGGGTAGCTAGAGTGTATGGAATAGAGGCGTGGCTGGAGTATTTGGAACAGAGGCGTAGCTAGAGTGTATGGAATAGAGGCGTGGCTGGAGTATTTGGAACAGAGGGGTAGCTAGAGTGTATGGAATAGAGGCGTAGCTGGAGTATTTGGAACAGAGGGGTAGCTAGAGTGTATGGAATAGAGGCGTGGCTGGAGTATTTGGAACAGAGGGGTAGCTAGAGTGTATGGAATAGAGGCGTGGCTGGAGTATTTGGAACAGAGGGGTAGCTAAAATGTATGGAATAGAGGCGTGGCTGGAGTATTAGGAACAGAGGCGTAGCTAGAGTGTATGGATTAGAGGCGTGGCTGGAGTATTTGGAATAGAGGCGTAGCTAGAGTGTTAGAAGAAAGACGCAGCAGAGTGTTTTGAACCGATGGGGAAAAAAAAAACATGTTTTTTCCACCACAACAAAACATGTTGTCCATGACAGTGAAACGAATTAGTTATATTTTTTTAAAAAATTGGAAGTGTAAAATGAAAGCGTCATATTTCAGGATTGTTAAGATTTTCTATGTACCGTAGTAATATAAATATGTCAGGAGTGTTAGTAAAAAAAAATGTAGCACATTAATACTAATATGTCAGGATTGATAATGGATAATATGTACCATACTATTACCTACATTTCAGGATTGTTAGAGTTGTATACGTTACGAATGAATAATTACACTTAGTTCAGGATTAAGTGACTTCTATGTACCATATTATTATCCCATAAATGTCCTAGTTGTTAGTGACTTCTATGTACCATATTATTATCACATAAATGTCAGAATTGTTAGTGACTTCTATGTACCATATTATTATCCCATAAATGTCAGAGTTGTTAGTGACTTCAATGTACCATATTATTATCCCATAAATGTCAGAGTTGTTAGTGACTTCTATGTACCATATTATTATCACATAAATGTCAGAGTTGTTAGTGACTTCTATGTACCATATTATTATCACATAAATGTCAGAGTTGTTAGTGACTTCTATGTACCATATTATTATCACATAAATGTCAGAGTTGTTAGTGACTTCTATGTACCATATTATTATCCCATAATTGTTAGAGTTGTTAGTGACTTCTATGTACCATATTATTATCACATCAATGTCAGAGTTGTTAGTGACTTCTATCTACCATATTATTATCCCATACATGTCAGAGTTGTTAGTGACTTCGATGTCAACTATCATTACAACTAGATCAGGATTCTTTCTGATTTCTACTTACCGAATATTTAAACATTAATATTTTCACCGATGTGTCCCTAGCAATGTCCCTTCACAGTTCAGCACGATTGTCATACAGCACACGATCTTTTAATGCTGTTATCCCCATGAGGAAGTCAATATTATATGGGAGTATGTGCGCAATTGGTGGAATACATTAATTTTAGGGAACTCTCAAAATCAGACCCATTTATTTATGTATTTATTTATTCAGGCATTTTTATATAGCGCTTACCTTAAAGCTCTAAGCGCTTTACAATTATTAAAAACATGTAAACTAACTAAAATAAAAAAGAGACACTAGGATAGTAACTACTATACTATAGAAACAATTAAAATGGCTATAAAACGTGGACACTTTGGCACGTTTTGGCCTATATTATAGGATTAACCTGAGACAGAAAATGAGGCAGGGCAAGGAAGGTGCATCACAGGTCATAGGCGGACCTAAACAGATGGGTTTTATGGGACTTTTTAAAAGTGGACGAGGTTTCACAATGACGGATATGGAAGGGCAGCTGGTTCCTGAACGTGGGCCCATGGAAGTAGAATGAGTGTTCACCGATGGGCTTAGTTTTGGTTCTTGGGATTGAGAGGGTTCTATTGTCAATGGAAGAGCGTTGTTGTCTTGTGGGGATGTAAGGAAGCAACAGTTCAGAGAGATAGACAGGAAAGTGAGGGTCAGTGAACGAGTTGAAGCAGAGATTGGCAGACTTGTACTTGATGCGAGAGGATATTGGAAGCCAGTAGGGTTGCCGCATGTGTGGTTGAATGTGGTCATGTTTCTTTGATTTAAAAATGAGACTGCATGCTGAGCTCTGCATAAATATAGGTATAGAGAAGATCAACATTTAAGAACAAACTGACAAGAGAACAATTAATCAGATATTAATCAAGTGAAGAAAAGTCAAGACCCCCATAAAAAATCTCTGTAAATTGGCACCATTTAAATTACTTTCTGTACCCTAAGATATGTTATCTCCTAGGTCCGTGAATGCGATTGTCTGAATTTGTTCAGTCACATAGGAATTATCCGATAAGTAAATTTTATTATCTTTGAATTTTAAACATTTATTGCTTACAGGCTTGCCCCCGTATAATATGCAGCTCTAGCTATAGGAACTATTTGTTAAATACTTTAAAAAAAAAAAAAAGATACATAGCAATATACTGAATTCAAATGTATACAGTCGGTCATTGATGTAATTTATGTTTGAATAATCATGTAAATGACATTGTCAGCTTTCGTTTATTAACATATTAAATATGATTCTATTATATTTAAAGAATAGTATATTTAACTTATAACTCATCCTTAATAGAGCTACAGCAGGGCCCTAGCCTGCTCCATTACATCCTTCCAGTTAGACCTTATCCTCAAAGGCACTACAGCAGTGCCCTAACCTGCTCCGCTACCTCCTTGCAGTCAGAAATCATCCTCAGTGGCGCTAAAGCAGGGCCCTAGCCTTCTCCAATACATACTTCCTGTCAGAACTCATCATTAGTGGCGCTACAGCCTGCTCCATAACATCCTTCCATGTCTGCCTCCATGTGAAAACCCCCAGCGCTGTAATACCTCCTCTATATATTCGATCAATTTCAGTATGTGTCTACAGGTAAGTCGTCTGCACAGAGATTTCTTCATGTAGATCACTTTTGCAGCTCTACAATCTAGTATCCTTCCAATAAATACTGCAGTCTGCATTTTTTTTAAATTGTTGCCACCATTGGTTTGTCTTTGTACCATTGATATAGCTTTTGATTTGTAAAGATTCTCCAAAAATGATTGTCTTTCACAGGGCTACACATTTTCCTTAAACTTTTCCTCAATATAAATTGAGCAGGATCAAGGACTGACTCTCACAAGTGAAAGTTTTCACTGGTCTGATGATAGAGGTGTGTATGGCCGTATGTGTACCCCTAGAGTGGTCATTGTCTGATGATAGAGGTGTGTATGGCCGTATGTGTACCCCTAGAGTGGTCATTGCCTGATGATAGAGGTGTGTATGGCCGTATGTGTACCCTTAGAGTGGACATTGCCTTCTATTAGATTTTGTTGGACACAAGATGGGCTGTGTCTCCTGTTACCCTTACTTTCACCACCAAAATTAATTCATTGAGCTCATTAACGATTTCCCCTAAACATGTGAAGCTAGCCACTTACTCAAATGTGTGTGTGTGTTTATTTTGATGTTGTCATCAGCGTGGTTGTTTCGTGACATCATATATATTGTCTTTGCATCATTTACCTCAAGACCACCTTTTAACATTGTCTCGTCTATATTATCATTTTTCTAGTGTATTAGAAGTAGTCGGCTGTTGTCATAGGTCAAAGTTCAGAAGAAGGATAGAGATAATTATTTGATAGTATTATGTAAGTAGTGGTTGATATCTAATGTAAATGTTGAGATGGTAGTTAAAGAGAATCATTTACTAATATGACAGAAGTAGTCAGCTGACATCCAATCATTTATTATTATGATAAAAGTATTCTTTTGACATATAATGTCAACATTGATAAGGTAGATACAGAGAATCATTTAATAGTATGATGTAAGTAGTCTGCTTGAAAAATAACTTACCTTAAACAATATCATTTCACACAAACAATGCAGTGATATGGGAAGCAGAGAAGACAACAGAAGAAAAGCAGCGGACTGATGGGTAAGTAAACTTAAGGTTAGTCATTTTGTGTGTGGTTGTTCGTTTGATTTGTCTGGCTCTACCGGGGCCACAAAAGTAAATATTCCCAGTGGAGAAAAAATAAAAAAAAAATAAAAAAAAAATGTTTTTAAATTTAATGGAAAACCAACATTATGATAAAACATAAAGATAACATCATAAATAAGAAGACAACAGGTCAAGAAAAACAAATGTAAACGTGCCATGATCAACTAGTGAATCACTTTTATCAATTGTAGATCACTGTCTTAAGATGTTGCTAGTAACATGGCTGGTGTGTATTCCGGCCTTATAAAACTGATTTAGGTTAAGATAACAATTATTCTGAATGGGTATCAAGTTTGATGTTAAAAAGAATGCTGAATAAAATCAAGTGTGGTGTTAACAAGTATGCTGAATGGTTATCAAGTGTGATGTTAAAACGTATTGTGAATTGTTATCGATTGTGATGTTAACAAGTATGTTGAATGTAATCATGTGTGATGTTAACAAGTATGTTGAATGTAATCAAGTGTAATGTTAACAAGTCTTAGTATTCTGAATGTGTATCAAGTGTGATGTTAACAAGTATGCTAAATGTAATCAAGTGTGATGTTAACAAGTATGCTGAATGTAATCATGTGTGATGTTAACAAGTATGCTGAATGTAATCATGTGTGATGTTAACAAGTCTTAGTATTCTGAATGTGTATCAAGTGTGATGTTAACAAGTATGCTAAATGTAATCAAGTGTGATGTTAACAAGTATGCTGAATGTAATCATGTGTGATGTTAACAAGTATGCTAAATGTAATCAAGTGTGATGTTAACAAGTATGCTGAATGTAATCATGTGTGATGTTAACAAGTATGCTGAATGTAATCATGTGTGATGTTAACAAGTATTCTGAATAAGTACATTGTGAGAAGCGTTAAAATTAGCAATTTTCAGGAATATCTCTACTTGCTCGAGCCTCGAATGAACTAAATACATTCCAATTGTGGCGCCCTTAAAGACGCTTCTCATGGTCCTGAAATATTTAAAATGCACAGAAAACTTGTGAAAATTTCAAAATGCAAGAAGACATTTTAGCACCTACTTGTTTTTAGATATGAACAGTTTTATACATAATACTAAAGTTACTGATAATATGCAAGTTATTGAACAAATATTAAACAATGAGTCTATGGTTCAAATGTGGAAACAGTTTAATATCGAGAAAGAGAAGGGCGCTCTACCCGCACTGCAAGACATGATTTCTCACAGGAGTTCTGACGCTGACTTTATCAAGAAAATCCTATGAATAGTGTTCTTCTTCTTCTATATCTTAAGGGCCCACGATCAATTTATTGATCATTTTGGCTCCTATGCATGTAGGTGGGATTTGCAATGTTTCTGTTACTGGTGGTGATGAGGAAATTATGCACTAGGGGTTTGAAGGCTTGAGGCAATAGACACAAATGTGTCTAGTGTTGTCGCCTCAACTGCTCCTTTTGAAAGATGGTTCCAGACCCTGATTGTCTTGGGCAGGAATGAGCAGCTCCTATACTGGCTTCTTGCTGGTATGAGCCTAAATTGCCTGTCATGGCCTCGTCGATGTCTATGGGGGAGAGGGACGAGTTTCTGTTTAATACTAGAACAGTGGACCAGCCCATTATTTATCTTGTACATCATGGAGAGCCTGGCTTGTCGTCGTCGTTTCTCCAATGGTGACCAGCCTAGTGTTTCTAGCATGCTGCCAACACTAGAGGTATTCCTGTAACGGTTTAGGACAAAACGTGCTGCTCGTCACTGGACCGCCTCCAACCTGTCAATGCTCGTCTGGGTAAATGGGTCCCAGACTGAAGATGCATATTCTAAAATCGGACGGATAAAGGCTTTATATGCTCTTTCTTTCACACATGAGTTGCCAATCTTTAGATTTTGCCTTAAGAACCCCAAGGCTTGGTTTGCTTGGTTACATACATTGTTAATATGCTCGTCCCAGCGGACCTCTCTTTGAATGGTAACACCCAGGTACTTTACGGAGGAAACTTGCTCAAGAATATGGCCTTGCAGATTGTATTGGTAGTGTATAGGAGTACAAATTCTAGAGATTGATAGTGTCTAACACTAACATTAATGTTTGTTTGATCACTTTGTGACTCATACATTTGTGATCATGAGGTATGGTAAGGCATTTTTGCGTCTGCGAGAGACGGTTCATTATCGTCATGAAGTAAATACACATTTAAATGAGTTATGTTAAAAAAAGATTATATAAGACTATATCCAAACAATGTAATTATAGTATTAAAACTTATATGTGATGTGTTCATTCCATATAATAAATATACTTGACCTCAAAGACAGTGTGTTAGTGATTTATTGAATATGATATACTACATTGATTACGTCAAGAATTAGAATTGATTTAAATACAATTTATAAGATATTGATCGAGTCAAGAATTAGTAGTGATATAACAAATGTGTTATACTATATTGATTATGTCAAGAATTAGAATTAATTTAATGACAGGATAAACCATATTGTTTTAGTCAGAGATTATATGTTTTGTATTTAAATTCCTTTTTTTATTTCCTCAGATCAGCTCAGATCTAAAAATATTTATCATCATCTATTCAATGACCATACCCCATTTAGGTGTCCTCGCTAGCAATGTGCATGGGTGATATGTCTCCACACCTGCTTCACACTTTAGCTAAGCCTCAGGTGACGGGCACTGCTTCTTTAGTGTGCACATTTTAAAGACTTGAAGTATTTTTAAATTTATGACAGCTATTGGTCGATACAGGGATATTGGACGAACGAGGATTTTTGCGAGAGAGTATTTTGGCACATCATCCCTACAAGTAGGGAACAAATTCGAGAGTACGAGTGTTCTCGCACCTTACAACCAATTGTATGTAGACAAGCTGAGTATGGTTAAGCTTTATGAATATATACATATATTTATTTATAATTAAAATTTCATAGTTTCTTATGAGGCAGCGAAAAAGAGGTAGAAAAATTGAATTACGCCATATAATGCCCAAAAATGTCATTTTCTTATTACACTAATTGTAAAAATATTTTATCATACACATATTTAAAAATATTTGTCTAACATAAAATCCTTTAATATATCTTTAATATATATGCATTTATTTCCCTTGTAAAAATATGTATGGCTTAACTTTCCTTTTCAAACCTTTTTAAACAATGAAATATAGTTAAATATATATGTATTTTTTATAACATGAACCATACAACAAACAATATTTTTAGCCTTATCATTGTAAAAACTCTAAAGTCTTGAAGGACATCTTTGTTATATTTTTAGTACATCGAGGAAGAGTGTGTTTCTTTAAAAAAGAAGTTTATTGTTCTCTCTAAATATTTTGCTAATCTAGTTAAATAAAAGAGTGTATCATGAATCATCAAAGTTAAGGTTTTGATATTCGAAAATATTAAACAATTTAATTGTTAGCTAGATAATAAATGAAGAAAATGTTTAATAGACCAACTCAAAGCTAAACAATAATATTCAGGTAACAAAATGTCACTGTAGTAGTAGTCTCAACTTAGTGTCAAAACCTTGCCACGCAAATAAAACTGAAAATAAAAACTACCTACTATGTAGTCCCTTCGGAATTTGAAGTCCTGGATATTCCTGTAGTATTTACAATCGTGGGTGTTCTTACAGTACTTGAACTCTTTGCTGTTTCTAGAGTATTTGAACAGTGTGGCTGTTCTTACAGTAGTTGAACTCTTTGCTGTTTCTAGAGTATTTGAAGATTGTGGCTGTTCGTACAGAAAAAAAAATTATACATAGCTACTGTCATTGTCACTTTCAAGGGGAAAGAAACAAAACTACAACTACAACAGAGTTTTGGGGCATAAAATATTCTAATTGAATATCCAATTCATGGTTTAATATAATTTGCTTCTGATCTCCAGATATGTTCTAAATCAGATTATGGCTGTCAGACTTCTCTGTAAATGTGTTAAAATCTGTAACCAGAAAAAAGCCTCCTTATCTGGCTAATTAGAACACAAAGCTTCTTTGATATGTCTCAACACACATCTCGTGTGAGAGCTTTGTGTGTATCACTTTTAAAATTTCACAGAGCTCTTCCACTTAAAATACAGGCAGACAGCACTCAGTACATGAAGGAAGAATTTCATGCTCACAAAACAGCTGAACCAAAAGAGGCTGTCATTTTTATAGATAAGTTGACTAAATATTATGTGACTTTAGCTTAGCAATTAGGGAAGCTTAAAAAGAAGCAAGAAATAGAAAAGGAGCTTTCTTCTGAAATGTTAGACACATTTTGAGGAACATCCTGGTGAATTACACGAATTGTTTCAAGAAACTACCAAAAAAAAAAAAAAAAATACTGTTGTGAACTAGATTGGTGGGAATGTTATGTAGGGAGAGTTGTTGATCGTGAGAGTGTTTTGTAAGTTGTTGATCGTGAGAGTGTTTTGTAATTTGTTGTAGGGAAGCTTAAAAAGAAGCAAGAAATAGAAAAGGAGCTTTCTTCTGAAATGTTAGACACATTTTGAGGAACATCCTGGTGAATTACACGAATTGTTTCAAGAAACTACCAAAAAAAAAAAAAAAATACTGTTGTGAACTAGATTGGTGGGAATGTTATGTAGGGAGAGTTGTTGATCGTGAGAGTGTTTTGTAAGTTGTTGATCGTGAGAGTGTTTTGTAATTTGTTGATCGTGAGAGTGTTTTGTAAGTTGTTGATCGTGAGAGTGTTTTGTAAGTTGTTGATCGTTAGAGTGTTTTGTAAGTTGTTGATCGTGAGAGTGTTTTGTAAGTTGTTGACCGTGAGAGTGTTTTGTAAGTTGTTGACCGTGAGGTCAGAGCGTCAAGTTGGTTCGTGGTGTGGAACGTTAGTTTATGCTGAGTGATTTGTAGTGATATAAAAGGGTTGTGTGTTTGTTAGTGGTTAGTACACGTCTTTGGGAGAGCTGAGCCGAGAGCAAGAGTGGGAGAGAGAGACATGTTGGTTGTTAGTACGAGTCTTTGGGAGAGTTGAGCCGACAGCACGAGTAGGACAGAGAGACAGGTTGGTTGTTAGTACGAGTCTTTGGGAGAGCTGAGAGCAAGAGTAGGAGAGAGAGACAGGTTGGTTGTTAGTACGAGTCTTTGGGAGAGCTGATAGCAAGAGTAGGAGAGAGAGACAGGTTGGTTGTTAGTACGAGTCTTTGGGAGAGCTGATTGCAAGAGTAGGAGAGAGAGACAGGTTGGTTGTTAGTACGAGTCTTTGGGAGAGCTGATAGCAAGAGTAGGAGAGAGAGACAGGTTGGTTGTTAGTACGAGTCTTTGGGAGAGCTGATAGCAAGAGTAAAAGAGAGAGACAGGTTGGTTGTTAATACGTGTCTTTGGGAGAGCTGAGCCGACAGCAAGAGTAGGAGAGAGAGACAGGTTGGTTGTTAGTACGAGTCTTTGGGAGAGCTGAGCCGACAGCAAGAGTAGGAGAGAGAGACAGGTTGGTTGTTAGTACGAGTCTTTGGGAGAGCTGAGCCGACAGCAAGAGTAGGAGAGAGAGACAGGTCTGTTGTTAGTACGAGTCTTTGGGAGAACTGAGCCGACAGTAAGAGTAGGAGAGAGAGACAGGTTGGTTGTTAGTACGAGTCTTTGGGAGAGCTGATAGCAAGAGTAGGAGAGAGAGATAGGTTGGTTGTTAGTACGAGTCTTTGGGAGAGCTGATAGCAAGAGTAGGAGAGAGAGACAGGTTGGTTGTTAGTACGAGTCTTTGGGAGAGCTGAGCCGACAGCAAGAGTAGGAGAGAGAGACAGGTTGGTTGTTAGTACGAGTCTTTGGGAGAGCTGAGCCGACAGCAAGAGTAGGAGAGAGAGACAGGTTGGTTGTTAGTACGTGTCTTTGGGAGAGCTGAGCCGACAGCAAGAGTAGGAGAGAGAGACAGGTTGGTTGTTAGTACGTGTCTTTAGGAGAGCTGAGCCGAGAGCAAGAGTAGGAGAGAGAGACAGGTTGGTTGTTAGTGCGAGTCTTAGGGAGAGCTGAGCTGAGAGCAAGAGTAGGAGAGAGAGTTAGGTTGGTTGTTTGTTCGAGTTGTGACATGTGTCGAGAAGAATTTTGTCGGAGTTCACAGAGTCGTAGTCTTAGATTTACGTTGTTAGAGTGAGAGAGGACTTTTGATTTAGAGGTCGTGTATTTTGACCCCAAAACGTCTTACTGAGTTGAGAGAGGATTTTTCACTATTGAAACTGTATGGATTGATGTATATTCTACACGCCACAACTGTTATTGAATAACAGTATCTTGATTTGTATAGCATATAATAAAGTATTGTGTATTTACCCTGGACCTTGTGTTTATTATGAGAGAGAGAAGCCGCCATTGGGAAGTACATGACTGGGCCAGGGGAGATTCATACACCCTAGACAACGCTGAAAAAATCAAACACAAAAAAACATTTAACATATATCTTGCCAGCTGTTTATAAAAACACAAAGCATTAGTATTACAATAATATTGTGGTGATATTTTATAGCCTTAAAAAATGATGCTGAGGCGACGATAGACTATATGAGAGTCATAATTTTTATTGCAGGTATTATCATGTATATGTTCTAGGTTGTATTTATAAGAATAAGAGCAAAGTGCAATAATGTGCTTATTTTTCATGATTTGGCCCCACTCCATTCCCTCCGGTCCAATTTTCTCTGGCCAAACCAATTTACAAAAACAATTTACAGAAATGTAGATTACTTTCAAATTGAAATGTTTAATGTCAAATTTTTAATTAGATGTTTATTAATGTTCACAATTATCTTATGTTTTAAAAAGAATGTAAATATTAATAGTTTCCCCATCATTGTTTGCACAATGTATGCATGAACGAATTTCAAAATGTATAAATATTTCGGTTTCGGCTTTTGCCGAAAGACACTTTAAGATTTTGGTTTTGGCTTTGATTTCGTTTGAAAGTCACTTAAGCTTTTGGATACAACTTCGGTTTCGGACAAGAGTCATTTTTAACTTTCGGCCTAATTTCGGTTTTTATCGAAATGAGAAAATCCCTTTCGGTCGATCTCTACCTCTAACAAGATTAGCTTTAAATATATGCACACTCTAATATAACTCCATGCTTCATGGTACTTTTTTATTTTATAACAATCTAATCGTTTTATTATCAAATATATTTTCGTTTAATGCACGCATTTTCCCGAAGGGCACTTGACGTCCTTCAAGGTACAGTCACCTCCTCTTGAAGAGATGCCTGAAAGAAACACTGGCAGAGAGTAGCAAAAAATAAAACAATTTTATAAATGATTTTATTCTAACAATAACTTTTCATGAATTGTTTCAATTCTTGTAATCTTGTTTTTTGGAAATCTAACTTCCGCAATTAACACTTAAGTTATTAACTTGTCTCTCTTTCTTGTCCTATGTTCATCTGTCCCGTCTGTTGGGGAAGTCTCTTGGCCAAAAAATTCTAGTCTTACTGTACTTGTTTTTATTTAAATCGTCCACACACTTTGTTCCACTATTTTCTTTTATCGAAGAAGGATAATAAAAATATTTTTCAAGGGAAACAATCGATATCATGTTCTTAAAATTTTATCAATTTCTTTTTGAAATTTTATGTTATCTTTTTTTTTAAATGAAGATTTTTTTTTTTAATTGTCTTATACAATTATACAGATAATTCAAAATGTTAGTTATAGTAATATTTTTTTCAATTTTTGAAATTTTTGTAATAAAAACTTTAAAGTTAATTTTTTTAGAGAAATGTATTTACCATTAATTATGCTTAACCAATGTTTTTGTCGTTTCACATGTAAATTAAAAAGTGGATACTATGTTCATTTGTGAGTCGTGATCCACTTGAATTCGAGCCCTACATTTAGGGATGTAAGACAAATGAAAATTTGTTCGTGTTGATATTACATAGAAACTTTATACCAAAAAATTCATTTTCCTTCCATTGCAAAGTACTTTATAAACAACATTATCTTTTTCAGAATTGTTCCCTAGGGATGGGTATGGAGAAGTTGCAGATATTATTTGTTTGTGTAGCGGAGGGCAGTACTAGTAGCCAGAAGCGTAGCTAAGGCCTGGCTGATGGGACATAGGCCCCGGGCGCCTAAATAGTGTGGAGATAACATTTATAGTATTTAATGGATTCAAAAATGGGAAAAGGGGGGGGAAAACAAATATTGTTCCCAGACGCTTAACTGTCTAGTGAACATCTGGCTGCAAATAGCAGCACTAATAGTAGTTAAGCCACCTGTAAGTGTATTTATCTATCTTAATTGAAATATTTAAAAAGGGTTGTAATGACTGAGATAAATGGACGGGCTTCTGGGCAACAACTCACCAAAGTTTTATTGCCATCACACGAATTTTCTAGGTGAAAATTCGTGACATACATACACACACGCATACATAAAGACATTTTTACATGCATACATACACACATACATTACATATACATATATAAATATATATATATATATATATATACATGTATGCAATTAGTTTTGAAGTATTCTAAAATTAATTCGAGAACGAAAGAAGAGAAGTAATTATGTTTTTTTGTATGTGTCTCTTAACATTTGACCCATCGTGTGAACCGTGCAACCTCTACAAATGCTGTGGTCCTCGTATATGTTAAGAGTTTTTTTTTAAAATTGATGAGGATATGGTCTTTATTATCATCTTTCTATAAAGTGTGCGAAAAAGGAAAGGAAGTTAAACGGAAAAAGTGCTCTAACTGTTTTACTTAAACTACATTACTAAAAATAGTAAAGTTAAGCTGACCATATTTTCATGATGCCAAGTACAGACACAAATGTTCACAGAAAGAGGGGCGGGGTGAAGGGGCGAAGTGAAAACAACAAACGGGATGCTTTACATCATTTTGTTACAAACGATTTTTCATTCTCAAGAAGCTTATCATCAAATTAGATCGATGTTACACTGAAAAATCAATGTATTTTTCAGAGAGGTTAACTTCAGCAACGATTTCTTTGAAATATTGCAATATTTGAAGACATTTTTTTAATACCATAAACAAGCTCAAATTGAATGATGATAAGACGGAGCTGCTCCCAATCGCGACCGCTCAGAAGCAAAAATCTGCAAATAACACGACATCCATTACTCTCTCAGGTGTGCGTATTGAGTTAGCTGAAACAGTGGGTACCTGGGTGTCTACCTAGACAGAAGACTAACCTTAGAAAGTCACATTAATATGCTATGCAAGGCGATTTTTTTAGAGCTTCGCAGGATAAGTCACATCAGGCACTTTCTAACAATTGATGCAAAAAAGAGGTTGATGTATGCATTTGTGCTATCACGCATGAAATATTGCAATGTTCTCATGGTGGGTCTTCCAGCTACGCTCCTGGATAAAATTCAAATAGCACAGAATAATGCGGCTCGCATTGTTCTCCGCAAACGCAAGTTCGACCATGCAAAAACACTTCTGAGAGAGTTGTATTGGCTGCCGGTCCATGCTCGCATAGAGTACAAAATTGCAACGTTGTGCTACCGCTGCTTACATGACCTGACGCCGTCCTATCTGAAAGAGCTGCTGACGCCTTTTGTACCCACTAGACAACTCAGCTCATCCGATAGTGGCAAACTCTCGACTCCACGTGTTTGCCTTGAGACTTACGGAAAGCGCACTTTCGCATTTGCTGGTCCAACAATTTGGAACGACCTTCCTGTCGATCTCAGAAACAACCAGACACTGGAGTCCTTTGAAACCAATGTAAAGACACATCTATTTCGCAAACACCTTCTGGGATGATTTTCAACCTTATTTCCCAGTTAATGCATAATGGCTGTGTTGCTTATGGTTGAAATGGCTAGAAAGACTTTTGCATTGTATGCTAGTAATTAGTTTTGTAGTGTTGCGTTTGTTTTAAATGTGGCAAATTATAGATTTTTTTTTTTTTTTTTTTTTTTTAACTTTGTACCGCGCTTCGAGCCTTTGGGGATGAAATGTGTTTTTAAAGTGAACTTTATTATTATTATTATTATCGTACCAATCATTTCTACATTTCACCCCACAGTAAATCACACATTATACGATGATTAATAACGTATTTATGTCCATTTGTCTTAACACTGTCAATGTCCGCATCACCCTTTTAAAAAAAAATAAATAAATTAAAAAAAATGCTCTTCTTTACATTTAATATTTTCTATTTAAATGTTTAAAAGAAAAGTGTTCATTGATAAATATGAAAGTAAAGTAAAATTAAGATACAATTAAAAGCTAAGTTAACACAAAAGTTCGGCAGCGAAAGTCGATGAGAGAAGTTTGAGGTTTCCGCTGCCACCCACCTTAAAGAAAAAAGAAAAAAATAATAATAAAAAAATTGCAACTGTTAGTGCACTTGAATTCGATTACTATGTTTTGGGTTGCAACGAGCAATCATGAAAGTCCAAATTTTCAATTACAGGCCACCCCCAATGTCACATGCGTCCCCCACCTCCATAACTAGCGAGACCCCTTATGTGTTGCATTGCATTTCAACGAAAGACTATGTGTTAATGTTTTAATTACAAATTGATTGAGTAAAAAATTGGAAGTGATTTAGTGAATGTGTTATACTTTATTGATTGTGTCAAGAATTAGAAGTGATTTAATAAATGTGTTATATTATATTGATTGTGTCAAAAATTAGAAGTGATTTAATAAATATGTTATACTATATTGATTGATTCAAGAATTAGAAGTTATTTAAAGACAGGTTATACACTATATTGTTTTAATCAGGGATTATATGTGATGTATTTTATTTTTATTTTTTTTTATTCTTGAGGTCATCTCAGCTCTTATTATAATCATTAACATCCATTAAATGACCAGACCAAATTGAGGTGTCCCAGCTAGTAATGTCCATAACGACATGTCTCCCCTGCTTCACTCTTTAGCTAAGTCTCAAGCGACGGTCACTGCTGCTTAGGTGGGAACATTTTAAAGACGTGAAATATGTTTACTTTTGTGACAGTTCACATTTAAACAGCTAATGATATATACAGGGATATTGGACGACCCAATATTTTCCTGAGAGGTTTGTATAAGGAGGTGAGAGAGAGAGAGAGAGAGAGTATTTTGGCATTTTATCCCTACAAGTGGGGAGCTAATTCGAGAATTCGAGTGGTCTCGCACTTAAAGACAAATCGAAACCAGAAATATATGTTTGGTTAAGTTTTAGGAATTAATACAGATGTTTCGTTTATAATTAAAAATTCAAAGTTTCTTCTGAAGCAGCCAAACAGAGCTAGAAAAGTATAATCACGCCATATAATGCCATAATTATGTTATTTTCTTAATAAATCAGTTGTAAAATTTTATTGTCACACATGAATTTAATAATATTTATCTTTCATAAAATCCTTTTATATATATTTAAAATATATATATATATAGCCTTTATTTCCCGTACAAAAATATTGATCTCAAAACAATCCTTTACAAACATTTTTAAGCAATGAAATACATTTAAATATATTTATTTTGTATAACATGAACCTTACAAAGAAAATTATTTGTATCCTTAAGTCTGTAACAACTCTAAAGTCTTGAAGGACTGCTATGTTATACTTTTTAATACATTGTGGAAGGGTGTGTTTGCTTTTTAAGAAGTTTTCTTGTTTTCTGAATATTTTGCTAATCAAGTTAAATAAAAGTGTGCATCTTGAATCATCAACGTTCAGGTTTTGATATTAGCAATATTAAACAATTTAATTGTTACCTAGATAATAAATGAAGAAAATGTGTAATAGACCAACTCAAAGATAGTTAATAATAATCAGGTAACACAATGTCACTGTTGTAGAAGTCTCAATTTATTGTTAAAACCTTGCTACGAAACTAAAACTGAAAATAAAAACTACATACTATGTAGTATATTTGGAATTTGAAGGCTTTGTTAATTCCATAGTTTTTACATTCGTGGCTGTTTTTTAAACTACAACATAGTTTTGGGGCATAAACAATTAATTCTATGAAATGTTGAATTCATGGTTTAATATAATTTGCTTCTTATCTCCACATATGTTCTGAATCAGTCTATGGCTGTCGGAGTTCTATGTCAACGTGTTAAAATATGTAACCAGAAAAAGCTTGTACGTGTTGATATTTCAATCTTACCTATACCTTGTTGCATCCAACATTTTTTTTTTTTTTTTTTAAAGAAGTTTTATATCAGAACGTTAATTTACAATTCCGTCTCCTAGGGAAGTCGATCGTGTGCATTGTGTGTATTCACAGTGTCGGACTGACAGTGTGTCTTTTGGTTGGGCTGGCCTCCAGCTGAAGCGGACCCGGTGGGGGCTCTCCTTGCAAAGGGGCATTCTCAAACGTGCCGCTTCGCTGCCCTATACTCAGTATTAGGAGGGAAACTTTGGAGGAGGTCATAAAGAGCATTATTTCGATGGTCTGCTGATGCCATTTTCTAATTTGATATACATATATATATAATCATTTGCTCGGTACCGAGGACTTAAAGATAGTTAAGCATATTCAATGATTATTACATTAATCTTATATTGAAAAATGTATAGTTTATTTTTGTAAAAAAAAAAAAAAATATTAAAAAAAATTAATAGGCACTTTTAAAAAAAAAAAAAAAAATAAAAAAAAAAAAAAAAAAAAACAATTTAAAAGATTTAAACCAAAAAAAAAAAAATTTTATTAGCAATAAACCTTCGTTAAAAAGAAAATGATAATAGTAGACATAAGTACGTGGAAGCTTGAATTAAGAACCAGGACAGTAAAAGAATACTATTTCAGTTATGAGCCCTCCTCAACTCATACGTTAGATAACAATAAGACCAAAAAATAGTGATACGTTAATCATTTTTGTGGTCACCATTGTTATTTCCTGAGAGATGGATTTTCCAAAATCAAGATTTCATGAAGTAAGAGCATTTATGAAATTTTTTTGTAAAAAATAAAATCAGTTATAACAGTCTATTATATTTTATTGTTTCTGCCAGTGTTTCTTTCCGGTAGTTTTTACCATATGGAGCTTATTAGAATAAATTAGAAGGTTTTTCGAAGCGTTAGCAGGCCACGCAAAGTTGTCTATCAGAGAAGCATGCATTTATTAAATTTTGCTCACACTTCAGTAGCAATTGATAGACTTATCATGCAATAGCACTGTTTGAAATTTTATTTACAAAGCTTATATAGTGGATAGAAAACGACTTTAGGACCACCAGCCCTAAACAAAGTATTGTAAAATAGTTTTTACTAATGCAGAAACATTTACAACTGTGCACACAACTGACCAAAGTAACTCACAAAGATGAATGGTATTTAAAAAAAAAAAAAACGGATATTATATTTATTAAATTGCTCATATCAAAAGAAAAAAAAAAATAGGACTGAATAATGCAAAATAGCTGTACAAATTCAGAATCCTACTAATTTATGTCACACACAAACGAAAATATCGCTGTTTGTATTTTATTCAATTCCATCCACTCATGCATTAGGTACTTTTCACTCGTAGTCTGGCTTGTCGCTACTTTTCACTCGACGCCTGGCTTGTCCCTACGTTTCACTCTTAGTGCGACTTTTCCTTACTTTTGATAGCGTCGACTTACTTGCCTTATTTCCATTTAATTTGTATCATTGTATCTGTCCTCAAAGTTCAGCGCAATGAAGTGTTTCAGCGGTGTCGTGTGGAACATTTCTTCGTAACCTAATCTTTACTACTGCACTTTCATGAAAGCAAGTGTCACTATCTGTGAATTGAAATAAAATATTTCCAGGGAAAGTTGTTGATAACAATTCCCTTTTATTTGTTTTAGATTGCACAAAAAGTTTAAGCACTTTTCCGTTTATTCTCTCCCCCCCCCCTATATCGCTCTCTTCATATTAAGATGATAAGATTATTTTTTTAAGCTCTCCGCTATCATCTCTAAACTCATTATTTTTAACCATGTAATAACATCAAGGCTTATCGTGCCTCTCCCCACTCTAGTCAAGCGCCTCTGGCTTATGTCCAACTGCATCTCCTTAGATACGCATCTGGCCAATAATACTGTCCTGCCCCCTTCACAAAAACAGGAATATCAATGTGTCCCAAAGGAACAAAAGGAAAAACAATTCTGAAGGACACATAGTACATATTTAATCTGTCGTTTCGCAAGAATGGAAATATGCCTTTATTTAGTTATAAAATTTTGATCGACCATAACCAATTGAGTTAAAAAAAATTATCACCCAAGATCTGGGGATCGAATTCAAGTGATCTACGGCTCGCGATAGAGCCTAACATACACTTGTAATAGGATAAGGGTGTATTTGGAAACATAGGATGAGCATAAATCATAGTGTTTATATTTCTGTAAAAAGATAATATTAAAGTTTGCATCTTAATGACTAAATAGAAAAAAGAATTACTTCTAAAATATATATATAAAATTAATTGCAGTATTTGTATTACAAAATTATAAAAATGCTAATGCATAACAAACACAAAAAATAAAAATGACTTACAAAATGCCTCAAAGATATTGGTAAAAACATTAAGAATGTGAAATTGATTGTTTCCCTTTAAAATTAGCTAGACATCTTCTATTAAAAAAAAATTGTGGAACAAGTTATGTGGACGCTTGAATTAAGAATCAGAACGATAAGACAAGAACTTTTCGACTAAGAAATTTCCTCAACAGATGAAAATGTAAATGTAAATAGAAACAAACTAATAACTGAATTGATCGCCGTTGTTATTTCATTAAGTTGAATTTTCCAAAACCAAGATTACAGGAAGTAAAAGAATTATGAAATGTTAATGTAAGCAATATAATCATTTATAAAAGCAGGTGTTTTTCCTCCACTCTCTACAAGTGTTTCTTTTAGGCATTACTCCGAGAGGTGTAGGTCGGGGGGGGGGGGGCACTGTCCACCAGGGTAATCAAGTGCTACCCGGGACAAGTCTAGTGCCCCCCAAGGACAAGTTAAGTGCTACCCGGGACAAGTCAAGTGCTACCCGGGACAAGTCAAGTGACGACCAGGCAAAAATGAGTACACTAAAAAGAAAATATATTTTATAGAGAAAATTATTAGATTATCATTAAATAAACAAGTAACTCGTGCCTTGAAATATATAAGTGTATCCGAATTTTTAAAACTAATCTTGTAGAGGATTTAATAATTCGATTATAAATATCGCGTTGTGCCGAAAATTGGCCGCTTTTGATCATAAGAAGAATCTCACTTTTGTTTATTCGCTTCCATCATTATTTTTATTTACTTATTTTAATAAACTTCACAGGTTTTTTTACATTTTAATAACGAGGTTGGAAGCGACGCGGTCTTAAACATGGGCAATTTACTTTCAAACTATAGTTCGTAATAAGCACATGACTTTTAAAGTTAGGATTTCTGATAACAATAAATTATTTGATAGCTATTTGCTTGTAAAATTTAGTTATTAGCATAGGTTTAAATGTAATCCATTCGATTTATTTTTGGTTAGATAAAATAAAAACTTAACGAATTGATAATTTTTTAACATAAATTGAGCATTAAAGGGGAGCAGGCACATGATACAAGTTTTGTACATTGTTATTAGGTCTATGGGTTAATGTTTGATTTACATGATAAAATTTACTTATTTTGTAGCACAATTTCTTTAATAATATATTTTTGTTTACAAATTCTTAGCCATAATTAATTAATTTACAAACGATTTTTTTCTCTGTTTAGTATTAGAACAATAAACACATTGCTCCACTCTTTGCACGCATTTTTATATATTTATATATATATTTGTTTCTTTTTCAGATTAGGATCTAGTTGAAAGTTAACAAAAAATAACACCTATAAGAAAGTGTTTGTGAACTTACATTGTGGTTATCATGCACTTTCTATTAGTTGTACTGACTGTCCCATATGATGTATCAGCCAGCTCCCAGTAAGCCCTACGTTGAACCCAACATCATGATCTGTGGACAGCGTCTCAACCCGGTGGATAAATTTACTTACTTGGGCAGAACCCTCTCTAGATATGTCGTCATGGATGATGAAATGACTGGCAGACTCGCAAAAGCTAGTGCCCTATTTGGCAGGCTCCGCAGCACTGTTTGGGACAGGAGAGGTATCAGACGAGAAACAAAGCTCAAGGTCTATAGGGCAGCAGTCCTTCCGACACTGCTCTATTTATGTGAAACGTGGACAGTCTACCAGCGTCACGCCAAGAAACTGAGTCATTTTCACACTACCTGCCTCAGGAAACTCCTCGACATCAGGTGGCAAGACAAAGTCCCCGACACCGAGGTCCTCGCTAGAGCGGACCTACCTAGTATCTTCACCACTGTGATGCAGTCTCAGCTCGGTTGGATGGGACACATAGCCCGCATGGAAGACCACCGGTTCCCGAAACAATTATTCTTCGGGGAACTCACGATAGGCAAGCGTTCCCAAAGGAGGTAAAAAAAGCGTTACAAAGACTCACTGAGAGTGGCACTAAAGGCCTTCAGCATAAACCCTACTCAATGGGTGCAGACAGCCCAGGACAGAGCCAGGTGGAGAGCTGCTTTCAAGAAGGCGACTAAATCCCATGACAAAGTATGTGGAAGCTTGAAATAAGGTAACAGGACAAAAAACAAGGACGTTTCGGCATAAAGCCTTCATCAGCCAACAATAGAAATGAAAATACAACAAAGAAAAGAACACAGTAGAAAACTCAAGCAGTATTCATTCGTCTCTCCGGAAGTGGGAAAACAGGAAGCGAGAGAATATAAATATTGACACTGTGAAAACTAAAGTCCACAATAATAATTGACCAGAATATCAAGGGATACATCAACAAACAGCAATAAGAAAATAGATGAAATATAGGGAAACGGAGAAACATCAGTAGGATATTATTTGATTAATACCATATGGAGATATGGTGCCAAACAGCTGAATAAATTTATTTTCCATTTTAACCCTATCTGGTGTGTTACTGCATGAAATCAATGCCGTAATGGTTACATCCAAAGCACCTTTATGTTCTTTTTGGTTGAAATGAGAAGAGACCGGGGAAGGTTTACATTGCTCAATATCCCTTAGATGTTCAGTAAACCTATCAGCCAATCTTCTCCCAGTTTCCCCTATGTAACTTGATTGGCATCTACGGCAAACAATCGCATATATTACATTTCTGCTGACACAGGTGAAACCCTCCTTAATGGTAAAAGTACCTTTAGGGAGGCCAATGCTATCAGTTTGGAGTGTAAAGGGACAAGTTCTGCAGCGGCCTCTTAAGCATGGTTTAGTACCAACGTAAGACGGTTCAGATCGAAGGCGACTATGAACCAGAAGGTCACCTAGATTTCTGTCCCGTCTAAAGACAATCAGTGGAGGGGATGAGAAAACCCTGTTGGTATCAGGGTCAGCAAGAAGTATGCTACGATTTTTTAGGAATATTTTTTTGGCAGTTAAATTGTGAGGGTGGTAGGTTAGTATAAGTTTGGTACGATCCTCATTGTTGTTAGGGCGAGTTTTAAAAGCCTCTTTTCGTGTGATCGTGCTGATGCGATCTAGTGCTGAGACCAGAGTAGTTTCAGGATAGGATCTGGAGCGGAAGAAATCCATCATTTCATCGGCTCTTTCTAGAAATTCCTCATCAATTTGGCAGAGACGCCGTAGTCTAAGAAGTTGTGAGAAAGGTATGGAGTCTTTGCATGATTTAGGGTGGGAGGATGAGTACAATAGGTAACTATGGCTGTCAGTAGGTTTGTAGTAGGCAGATGTAATCAATACGTTTTCTTTCAAAGTTACGGTGATATCAAGGAAGTTGACAGAATGTCCAGAGATTTGAGAAGTAAATTTTATTGATGGGTGAAATGAGTTTAAAAAATCTATAAATTTCTGGAGATCATTAGTTTCCATGCTTGTGATGCCTATGCCGTCATCTATGTATCTCCTATAAAATTCAGGAATATGGCCAGTATACGCCCTCTCTGCCATATATTCAAAATGACCCATGAATAGGCAAGCATAGCTGGGGCCCATTTTGGTGCCCATGGCTACACCACTAATTTGGTCAAAGAAATGGCCATTAAATTCAAAGGAGTTAAGTTCAAGTACCAGTTCAGCCAATCTGATGATAGTGTCAGTAGGAATAGAGGAGTGCGGTTTTTTTTCTAGGAAAAATTTCAAGGCCCTAAGGCCGTCAGCATGTGGGATTGATGTGTATAAGGAGCAGACATCAAGTAAAAACAGTGAGTGTTTTGTGTCAGGGTTGATGTTTAGAGAATTGAATGTCACTAAAGCGTGATTTGTATCTTTAATGTAGGAGGGTAAAGAGGTAACATAGGGTTGGAAGACTTCATCAAGAAATTCTGAAATGTGTTCGGTAGGGCAAGCGCAGGCCGAGACAATAGGTCGTCCCGGGTTGCCCACTTTGTGAATTTTAGGCAGCAAATAGAAAGAAGGTTTGCCAAGGTCACTATTAAAAATGTGTAACGATGAGGCCGATTTTGGAAGTGCTGATTCGTTAATAAGTTTTTTTATTGTTTGATACACAATATCATTATGTTGAACTATAGGGTTATTCTTGAGGGGCTTATAGAATCTTTCATCCTTCAATTGTTTATAAACCTCCTTAATATATAAATTTGTGTCCCAAACCACGACAGCGCCACCTTTGTCGGCACGTTTGATCACAATGTCGTTACGTTTATGTAACGCAGACAACGCCTGAGATTCTTGTTTAGAGAGGTTGGAATGGAGAAGTTTTGGGAGAGAGAGATTGTTGAGATCATGTTGAGTGCTATTGATGTAGAGATCTAATTCTTTGGATTGATCCGATGGTGGTGTCCAGGTCGACTTACGCTGTCTCTGAAATGAGAACAATTCGTCCTCCTGTTGTGTGTTTTCTCTGCCATAAAAGTAGTACTGTAGTCTCAAAGATCGAAAATAATGATGAGAGTCAGCTAGTAATTGATAGCGGTCTATGGAAGATTTGAGAGGAATAAATTTAAGGCCTTTAGAAAGGAGGGATCGTTCGCCATCAGTTAGAGGGAGATCTGGAGGTATGCAAACGACTAAGTTTTTGCCATGTTCTGTCCTACATGGAGTTATGTTAGCTTTTGGTTTAAGTTCATTTATTTTCTTCTTTTTGTTGGTAGACAAGAGTGAGTATAAATCACGGTTGAGTTTGTGTATAATCAATCTAGCGAGATTTAACATCAAATGGTTTTGATTAGTTTTAAAGAGAATGCTATCCTCAAGTTGATAGATATTGGTACTTAAACTGCGGATCTCTCTTTTATGACTGTGAATGATAACTTCCATTCTTTGAAATGATGACCTCCTCTCTATAGAACAAAGTTTAACTCTGTCTCTCTTATCAGAGCTAGTCATAGGGTTGAATTTGCCGCAAAAACCCTTCGGTATGACGCCTAATCTGATGCAATTGTTAAGAAAATTAAGATGGACTGTGTGGCGTGTCTTTTTAAATAGAGAGAAAGCAAGGTTCCTGCAGTCACATGCCACTTCAGGAGGGAGTAAGCTAAAAGTGGTGATTATGAAAACTCTAATTTGATTCATAGCCATTTTATAAGAGGCCATATCAGTGGAAGTATTGTAGTAGTTAATATTGTAACAATGTAAGAATATAGCTAAAATCAAATATAGAGGATGGTAATAAGTAATGGAGTAAGTATAACCAAGGAAAGATAGACTAATAATCAAATTCTAAACAGATCTAGTGACAACAAGGTAGGACAAATACACACACGTAGTAGCAGTCAAGTGTCAAGGACAAGAATAAATAAATGAAGGGACTGCTTTCAAGCTATGTAAAAGAATGAAATAGTGAAACGAGGTATGTGGAAGCTTGAAATAAGGTAACAGGACAAAAAACAAGGACGTTTCGGCATAAAGCCTTCATCAGCCAACAATAGAAATGAAAATACAACAAAGAAAAGAACACAGTAGAAAACTCAAGCAGTATTCATTCGTCTCTCCGGAAGTGGGAAAACAGGAAGCGAGAGAATATAAATATTGACACTGTGAAAACTAAAGTCCACAATAATAATGGACCAGAATATCCAGGGATACATCAACAAACAGCAATAAGAAAATAGATGAAATATAGGGAAACGGAGAAACATCAGTAGGATATTATTTGATTAATACCATATGGAGATATGGTGCCAAACAGCTGAATAAATTTATTTTCCATTTTAACCCTATCTGGTGTGTTACTGCATGAAATCAATGCCGTAATGGTTACATCCAAAGCACCTTTATGTTCTTTTTGGTTGAAATGAGTAGAGAACGGGGAAGGTTTACATTGCTCAATATCTCTTAGATGTTCAGTAAACCTATCAGCCAATCTTCTCCCAGTTTCCCCTATGTAACTTGATTGGCATCTACGGCAAACAATCACATATATTACATTTCTGCTGACACAGGTGAAACCCTCTTTAATGGTAAAAGTACCTTTAGGGAGGCCAATGCTATCAGTTTGGAGTGTAAAGGGACAAGTTCTGCAGCGGCCTCTTATGCATGGTTTAGTACCAACGTAAGACTCACTCACTGTTTTTACTTGATGTCTGCTCCTTATACACATCAATCCCACATGCTGACGGCCTTAGGGCCTTGAAATTTTTCCTAGAAAAAAAACCGCACTCCTCTATTCCTACTGACATTATCATCAGATTGGCTGAACTGGTACTTGAACTTAACTCCTTTGAATTTAATGGCCATTTCTTTGACCAAATTAGTGGTGTAGCCATGGGCACCAAAATGGGCCCCAGCTATGCTTGCCTATTCATGGGTCATTTTGAATATATGGCAGTCTGACAGCCATAGTTACCTATTGTACTCATCCTCCCACCCTAAATCATGCAAAGACTCCATACCTTTCTCACAACTTCTTAGACTACGGCGTCTCTGCCAAATTGATGAGGAATTTCTAGAAAGAGCTGATGAAATGATGGATTTCTTCCGCTCCAGATCCTATCCTGAAACTACTCTGGTCTCAGCACTAGATCGCATCAGCACATCAAGTAAAAACAGTGAGTGTTTTGTGTCAGGGTTGATGTTTAGAGAATTGAATGTCAATAAAGCGTGATTTGTATCTTTAATGTAGGAGGGTAAAGAGGTAACATAGGGTTGGAAGACTTCATCAAGAAATTCTGAAATGTGTTCGGTAGGGCAAGCGCAGGCCGAGACAATAGGTCGTCCCGGGTTGCCCACTTTGTGAATTTTAGGCAGCAAATAGAAAGAAGGTTTGCCAAGGTCACTATCAGCTTTCAAAACTCGCCCAAACAACAATGAGGATCGTACCAAACTTATACTAACCTACCACCCTCACAATTTAACTGCCAAAAAAATATTCCTAAAAAATCGTAGCATACTTCTTGCTTACCCTGATACCAACAGGGTTTTCTCATCCCCTCCACTGATTGTCTTTAGACGGGACAGAAATCTAGGTGATCTTCTGGTTCATACTCGCCTTCGATCTTAACCGTCTTACGTTGGTACTAAACCATGCTTAAGAGGCTGCTGCAGAACTTGTCCCTTTACACTCCAAACTGATAGCATTGGCCTCCCTAAAGGTACTTTTACCATTAAAGAGGGTTTCACCTGTGTCAGCAAAAATGTAATATATGCGATTGTTTGCCGTAGATGCCAATCAAGTTACATAGGGGAAACTGGGAGAAGATTGGCTGATAGGTTTACTGAACATCTAAGAGATATTGAGCAATGTAAACCTTCCCCGGTCTCTTCTCATTTCAACCAAAAAGAACATAAAGGTGCTTTGGATGTAACCATTACGGCATTGATTTCATGCAGTAACACACCAGATAGGGTTAAAATGGAAAATAAATTTATTCAGCTGTTTGGCACCATATCTCCATATGGTATTAATCAAATAATATCCTACTGATGTTTCTCCGTCTCCCTATATTTCATCTATTTTCTTATTGCTGTTTGTTGATGTATCCCTTGATATTCTGGCCCATTATTATTGTGGACTTTATTTTTCACGGTGTCAATATTTATTTTCTCTCGCTTCCTGTTTTCCCACTTCCGGAGAGACGAATGAATACTGCTTGAGTTTTCTACTGTGTTCTTTTCTTTGTTATATTTTCATTTCTATTGTTGGCTGATGAAGGCTTTATGCCGAAACATCCTTGTTTTTTGTCCTGTTACCTTATTTCAAGCTTCCACATACCTCGTTTCACTATTTCATTCATTTACATAGCTTGAAAGCAGTCCCTTCATTTATTTATTTATTGCATTAAACTCATGGTCCCCGCAAAAAAAAAAAAAAAATTTTTTTTTTTTTTTTTTTTTTTTTTTTTATATAAATATTTTCCCCAAAAAAAAAAAAAAAAAAAAAAAAAAAAAAATAAAAAAAATAAAAAAAAAAAAAAAAAAAAAAAAAAAAAACAAAAAAAAAATAAATTGATAAATGTTAAAGTAAAGTAAAATAAAAAAAAAATGAAACGTTAAGTTAACAAAAAAGGGTGGCAGCGGAAGTCAATTAGAGAAGTTGAAGGTTTTCGCTGCCCCACCCCTTTTGTTTTTAGTAACGGAAACTTAATTTTTTAAAAAAAACAAAAATAAAACTACATAAATTGAAGAGTCATCTAATTTGATGCTTACTTTGAGAATTGCTACCCAAATAATGTACACTATACTTTAGCCCCACCATTTCATTTCCTTCCACACCTATTACGACCTCTTCTTCCCTCACACTGCTTCTAGATCCCACGTTTCCATCTCTTACACCATAAACGTATGTCTACATATTGCTTCTTAATATTGAATCCCTAAATTCTTGTCTCATTTGTTATTTATCAGCCCCCCCCCCAATCTTGTATCTCCCTATCTACTTTCACTCACTTCTTATTTCCCAATCTCAGTGTATGTAGATATTTTATTTACAAATCCCTTATTTTTCATATCAAACACTTTTAAAAAGTTTCTTAGCATCTGGTGTGTCATGGGTCAGAGGTCAAAGTACATTGAAGTATTTTCCACATTTCAGATTCTCTAGTTGACATAGTCTAAGCTAGAGTGTTTGGAAAACTGGGATATGATTTGTTTATAAGTCCCATCACCCGAAATTGTTTTTAGATAGATGTTGGCATATATTTTTGAAAATGTGTCCCTGTACGTATTAATTGTCATTGCAAAGGATAATCTAAGAGGACGTTGTCACCGTGTAAAAATAAAAGGTAAACCTGATGTTATGACGGAAATCCGGGAAATAAGGGCAGATTTTGCAGTAGCATCTGCAATAGTTCGACACTTAAACAAATTGCGGTGAATCTTGGTAACAGTCAGTCTAGTGCCATTACAGAGAACATTAGCTAGCATGAGGTTTCTGAGAAGCATTACGACTGATTAAATTTTAATTTGGAGTTTATGCGGACGCATGCCAACGGGAGTAAGAATGTTAAGAAATTATTCGGGGAATGACAGCTGATATTCGGGATCGTCTGTGACGATGGAGTCAACACTGTTGAAAGTTGGTTCTTCGGTAAGAATAAGTTTCAAGACTCCTTCTTTAAGATTTAGAGAGTCTTCGTTGGTGACCCTTAATATTGCTCACGTACTGAGTTGTTCCTGAGTGGCAGTTGAGAAGTCTATATCGCCATATAGCTGTTGAAAGGGATTAGAATTAACAGGAAAACCATATGAAAGTAATTTAACAAATGTTACATTTTTCCCGTCTCCTACATCGTGGATCATTTGGCGAAATCTTGTTCGTGAGAAAGAGCTCTCATATTTGTTGTCAATGTAAGGTCATGCATGTTACGTCACAAAGGATGTTTGTTAATGCAACTGGTGACAGTAAATGCTCGGGAGCCACGCATAATGATGGGGAGGATTTGTCGGAAATCCTCACCCAATAGAATTGTTTTGTCTCCAAATAGCTTCGTGTCACGTAACGTAATAACCTGCCAACTGCCTGGAATGCGTATGCATGTGTCATTAAGGCCCCGTCCCATATTATCGCTTTGGATTTCAGAATATGTTGAGCGTGGATTGACGTTGGTTTAATGTTGCATGTGGAAGTCGTGGTCAGCTTCAAGGGTATTTTAAATACGCAATGTGCAGTACGTCCACCTGGTAACAATGTTGCAGTTATTCCTGTCGATGCTACGGTTGTAGGAATGTCTCCCTTACCTCTGATGGTTTGACTTTGGGTTTTGTAGACGAAAGTTTTGCCTGTTCTTGCAGGACCATTTTAGTAGAGGCATCTTTGTCTCGGATGTAAATGGCTGTATGCAGCGTATAGAACAGTTTCAACAGCGTGTTTTTGCTCTGTGTTTAATTTGTTGTACTGTTCCGTAGCGAGGGACTGTTCAGCATGAGCGTCGAAGGTGGTCGATGAATGAGACAATGGAAGAATGTTAATGACAGGTAGTTGTAAGTTATTGAGGCTCAAACTATGTAGTTACAGCATGTTATACATTTCCGCGACAGTATACACAGAAGCGGTGTGTATCGAATGTTAACTTCACAAACAATATATTGTTACAATAAAATATATTTAATACACAACAAACCTACATCTTGAACTGCGATTACTCTCAAGATTACACTACACAATAATAATACGTCATAACCATTTTCACGCAATGTGTCACAAAATGTCAAAAAATTAATAACAATATCTTCCCATCTAGTAAAGTTACTTGACAAAATATAAACTCAAATAACGCAAATTATAAAAATGCCAATATTTGCTACACACCTTCACCCATGATACGAGACTGGATTTTTTTTTTTTATTTCACGCCTATAAACTATTTTAATATTCTCATGTCAAAACCACGTTTAAACTGAATAATTTTTACACAGTACTTAAATTGAGACATTTCATTTCCGAATAGAAAATATACGCACCAAACGCTAAACTAAACATATACATGTGTCATATATAGCATAGTTATCGGGAATTATATTTTGTGCGCTAGTGAACCCCACTCTGGCGTATCTAAAAATAGGCTGCGTCTTGTTTGAACCGTCTTGTTTGACCTTTGCTGGCGAATGATATATAATATAGACTATAAGGCTTAGCCCACACTAGGTCCGGATTCCGGTGAAGTCCAAGACTGACGAACACGACTGGATCGGTATAAAAAACCAATGCACTAAGAAAGTGAACATGACTACATTTGCTCAGATGTCATCGGTGAAAGTCGGTAACATGCATCGGTCAAATTTGTTTTTTTTTGCGTCCGAACTCTCCTTAGCTATATATATTAATACAGAGTGTTGTTCAAGTGTCACGTTGTATTAATGCAATGCCTTTTTCAATTGTCATGTTATATTAAAGTACTGCATTGTTTAATTGGCGCGTTATATTAATATAATGCGTTTTTCAAGTGTCAAGTTATATTAATCCATTGCGTTGTTCGTGTCACGTTATATAAATGTAATGCGTTGTTCAAGTGTCACGTAATATTACTGTAATGCCTTGTTCAAACGTCACGTTATATTAATGCAATGCCTTGTTCAAATGTCACGTTATATTAATCCATTGCGTTGTTCAAGTGTCACGTTATATTAATGCAATGCCTTGTTCAAGTGTCACGTTATACAAATATATTGTTGTTTCCAGTATCACCGATTTGTGAGACGAGTCTTTTGGGGGAGACTTATGTGAGGAGAATTTTTCATCGTATTTAAACTCTCTTCCTAAATAAAAACTGCAACATTTTATATTCCCTATATTCTAATTCATAATGAGATCGATTTTCATATCCATACAAAATTCATTGTCTTATCCATAAAAACACACATTGCCTTTTCCATAAAAAGACACTTTGAGAGAAACATAACGTGATAAATAAAATTAACATAAGGGTATATGGATTGATTGAATATAACCAAGGCAATATATTGTTATAAATGTTTGTCATAAAATAAATGATGTTCATTTCTCATCTCATTAAACATAGTTAAAAACATTGGATAGAAATCGTTTTAAACATGTATTTTAAAGAACTAATTCTTCACTCAATTGACTTGGACAAGAATCTGTAGCGTATGATGCATATAAATTTAACATAAAAGTCACTTAATGACGTCATCAATTCTTGATTAGTCCTGTGTGCGTTGCTTAAGTTTCAGGTTATGTTAAAACGTCTATTTTTTAATTACTTTTACAACATCCACCCACCCCCCCCTTCCAAAAATTAAAAAAATACATGCGAAAATTAATGATTAAATTGTGATGTGTGTATATATATATATATAGTTATTTTACATATATAAAATGCACCAGATTCAATAGGTTATAGTTATTTTACATATATAAAATGCACCAGATTCAATAGGTTTTTGACTTATTTTCACAACAGAAGAAACTTTAAGTGTATTAAATAATTCGTTTCAATGTCTCATCAAGTCTTTGCCAGTGAGCATCATGTATTCAAATCTGTGCAGTTTGAACAGAGTCTTTTGAAAACGAAACTGCATTTTAAATAAAGATAAAAATTTATACAAGGGCGTCTTATTTAAAACTAAAATATAATTAAATATTACAGTTTATTTAAAACATACAGTAATAAGTTGGGGATATAGTAAAGGCTATCAGAAAAGGACTAAGGAAGGGAGACAAAAAAGTCCTTAAATGTAACTTATAATTTTGAATGCAGGTGCACACACGAAAAGTTGCAGGGGTCCCAGGAAGTCAAACCACTTTTACTATGTTACAAAAAAGGAAAATATTGACTAGGAGATATTTCATGACAAGTCTTGATATTGATGTGATTTCAAAAGTATTATTTAAATCTAGGTTTTATAATCTGCAACACAAGGGCCCCGCAAAGTGTCATCCTCACATCTACAATTTTTACTAAACAAAATATGCATTCAAATAACACAAGTTTGCCTTTTTGCAAATCTTTCAACAGAAAATGGGATTCTTTCTATCTACTTGAACATGAAGGAATCTGAGGGTGTACTGTCTCCCAAAGTTGTTTCAGTCGTTCATAAATAAAATTTGGGTGAAACGGATGGAAGAGAAGAACAGGAAATAATACACATGTTGATATACACATACCTAGTATTGCACAAAGCTGATGGTAGCGAAGACTAAAGAAATAATGAACAGTTTGATGGACACATAACATAGTCTGGAAAGCTATTTCCTTAATCCAAAAAATACAAATGAATTTTACGTACAGAAACAAAATTGGGATTACCTCTCTCTCTGTTGTTAACAATTAAAATGTTTGAAGAAATTGTTTTAGCAGCATTTATTGGTCCATTATGTGTTGTCAAATATATTTTTCCATATTCTCTGTTAGCATTAAATACTTTGTTCATTGCATTAACTTGTTTCTCATATTCTGATATTAATGTTTGACCACGATTTCTTAAGTCCAGTCCATTTGCTGGTGATTAAAATATATCTTCACCATTTCCCATTGAAATCCCTTTCACTTTCTTAAATAAGAACTGATTACTTCTTCTTTATAGTGCGCAATTTTGATTGCATTGAACATTTAAACTAACTTCAGGTGGTATAACTATCAAAAAAATCAAATACTGCAGTTACTCTTAGGATGTAATTGTTTAGGTCTCGTAGAGTAGAGAGATTTTGACACTAATTTGTGACTACTAGTTCTACTACACATCACTCCTGGCAATGTAAGTTGTTACTTGATTATTACTCTTTATCTTTGAGTTTATATTATTACACTTTTACTTCCTTTATTATCCAACTAACATATCGTTTTTACTATAGTTTCTAATATCAAATAAATTTCATGGATGGCTCATGGAACAAATGATCTTTAACTTGATCATCGAAATTTTAATAAAACAAGATCAACTCTTTTTTTAACACACTTTTTAAAAGTGTTCTAAAATTATACTAATTACTACCCCCCAAACTTCTGAGCCGTTACTGTCATATGAATAAAAAAATTCATTCAGAGTTTTAGTTTTCATATTATAGAAAAAACATATTAAAAAAGATATGTTCTTTAAATAAAATGTTTAAATAATGGGAATGAAAATTTCAGTCATAAATACATTTTCAGGGGAAATAAATGTGACATATTTTATCTTTAAAAAAGACATATTTAAGGATTTCATGGCACATGATAAAATGTAAAAGATTTGTTTTATGGATGTGTTTTTACAATTATAATACTAAGAAAATAACAAAATTTTGGAATTTTATAGCGTTTTTTAACTTTTCTAACTTGATTTAGCAGCTTTCAAAAAATTTTAAATTTTAAATTATAAAAGACGTATATATGTTAAGTAATAAAGCTTAACCAAACGTGGCTTTTTCTGCTACATGTTTCTAGGTGGGCGTATTCTCGCTAGCTCGAATTCGATCCTTACATATAAGGATGCAACTCCAAAATACCCTGTCTCTCCTCCATATACACCACCCTCCTAACCCCCTCACACAAATGCTGAGACGCCCAACCTCCCTGTACGTATATATTATTAGCTGGTCCCCGTATCTATCTTTCAATTAGAATTATTTTAATTAGTATAATTTGTCCCGCTTTAGTAGTTATAAACAATTTAAATTCCACCATCGCTTCTAATTCTTGACTTAATCAATAACGTACAGTACAGCTCTGTTATGTCAACGGCAACGGGGTTAGCAAAAAAGCGTCCAGATAACAGATGTTCCACGAAAACCAATATGGCGGCAATATAAAAGCATGTGCTAGAAATTTCTTTATTGACATGATATGCCATAATAAATGCAGCCGACGATTGGTCAAGGCAGGGTTTATTTCAGACATTTTTCCCCAGGGTGAACTTTCAAATATTCGGGGGGAGAGAGGGGTGTGCCATTTGCCAGCGGCCATAGCATAACTAAGGGGTGGAAAATGGAGCATATTTCCCGGGCAACAGAGTGTAGTTGGGGGTGGAAATGGATTTTGATAATATTAATTGGTTGAAAATAATTAGTTTTAGAATTCGATCGAGAGGTAAACATTAATCGTGTCCCTTTGGCCAAAACTCTATAGATTCACACCTGCTAGTGGCGATGATATCATGTGGATAGGGTGGTCCGCCGAGGTGTCACTTTTTCTCTATACGCAAGTGTTACGCAAGGACATGTATTGGGAGAAATTAATCGCCTAATTTAATTTTAATTGGGTCGTTGTAAAGAGTGCCTAACAAAGGACGATACCATAGAGTCAACAATATTAAAGAAACGACACCCAAAACAGTTGCTAGTTACAATTAATTAAGATGCTTAACCGCAAGTGTTGAATTTTTGGAACACTGCAGAATTTTTTTTAAGTGAAAGGGAGGAAGGCAAAAATATTTCCCATCAGAACTAATAGTAGCTGAGACACTAGGCAAAATCTTGGATTATTTTCATCGAGAAAAAGGGCTGAAATTTGGGGCACTGATGAATTTTGAATGTTGAAGGGGTCTGAGGAGCCTGCTCTCCAGAGCTTGTTAGATTCTGTTAAAGTCAAAAGGAGTATTTGTGTGTATAAATGACTCTATGGTTTTATTTTACTATTTTAACGATTGATGAAATTTTTAAGGTTTTGTAGGATGCATTATGGCGCCGAGTGCCATACTAGGCGCTTGGAGCTGGCAAGTGTACATCAAACACGCAGTCGACTGTGACAAGGACCATTCTCTAGTAATAATAATAATAATAATAATAATAAAGTAGAAAGCAAGATACGACTAATGCCTAAAAAAACACCATATTGATAAAAAGAAGTGTCGTCCACTAATTAACATCCATTGCACAAATAACCCAAAAAAATAACTAAAGTACAATCCGATGGTACTATTGGCTCTAAGTGCCTGAGCAATTATGAGATGCTGTTTACGATTCAGCCATGTCAATATATGTTAAAATGGAGCAGAAAAATAATGACTAATACAAGGCGCATTGGAATGTGATGGATCCCGTAATAGAGGGGAAGAGAAGAGCCCTACTTGCCTATCGGGTTGCACCTTTGCTAGTACACTTTAGGCTCTCAGAACAGCAAAAAAAAATATCACAACAGATGGCCGGCTACTGTGCTAACGCTTATTGGCTTGACCTTCGCAACTCTATACAACCGGCTTTCGACAACAGTGTTGCAAGGAGCATGCACGAGGGCATCACGAGCATTATAACATCACTCTTCAAAAATAGCACCAGTCAAAT
>CAXITT010000817.1:160625-172401 GCA_964033795.1 Lymnaea stagnalis | reverse complement strand
ACAATGAACATTTAGACTTCAAAAGAAAATAATAAAATAATTACTTTTTACTAAACTATATTGTATTAGTATGGTTGTATTAATATCATTACAGTTGATTGTAAATATACATTTAATTTGTATGAACTTTTATATTTCATCTGCATTTAATATGTATACAATAATGAATTAAATATGCATGAAATAATACGTAATAGATTATTTAAATAATGTATTTAAATTACCTGAAATAATACTTTTCATACTTCATCAGTTGTTGCGGCTTGTACAATATATTGCAGAGCATCGGTTTCCCCCAAATGATTGCTCAAAATCATACGAAGAACTTTGGTAATAAAATACACATTTTGAGATAATCAAGTTCAACTATTCCATTTATCTATAAAATGTGATAATTGAGTCTTTTTTTTTTTTTCAAGGGGCGTGAATACATTTTAATGCACTTTATTCTCAAGCTACTGTTTGCTGACAATTGTGTCTTCACATTACCAACCGGAAGAAGGACAACTTAACCAATTATATCGAAAAGATGAAGAATTAAAAAAATTAACATTTTAGTCGACAATTCACTGGCATCTCCTCTTAACATTTGAGCAAGATTGTCTTACATCACAAGGTTTTTTGCATGCTGTGTATGATGACACGTTTATCTACTAGAGCAAGTTAATCTTACTTGGCAGTATCAGAGTCATTCGGTCAGTATTTAATGTTTTGAAATTGATAGCTGAATGAAACAAAAGGTTTTGGGCTGGTCTGAATGAGACTTTTTAGCATCTCTTCCAATAATCTTGCTGAGCCTTCAAAAGTTTCTTACGACAAGTGTGTCTGTGGCTTCATGTGAGATGAGCTTTTTCAGAACAAAGACTTATCAATAACTATTTACGATACATAATGGTAGCATCAAGGCTTCATGGTGGTGCTCTATTAACAATTGAAGGTGATGCGTTCAACGATTATAATTTTGATAAAACCATTGACTGTTTGCAGCTTTGAAGACCAGGACGGGCAACTATAAAACAAATTAAATTCAATTTAAAAGTAAATGTTCCATAACTTTGTTAAAGTTCTTAAATACACTTACCTCCTTACTTTTAATTAATGTACTTTTCTTGTCATTGTATTACTTAGTTTAAAAAGTAGAAGTTCATTATAGAAGTCATAGCCCGGGGGGAGTGTTACGATTGTGGTGGCACAAATCCTAGCATCGTCGTCACTGCTGTTAAGTCATCAATACAATTTAGGGAGTGTGGAGTTATAGTCCCTTTTGGTGGATGACGGAAGAGAAGAGAATGCCATGGTAGTACAGAAATGAGATGGACAGAGGAGTTTAGTTAAACGTTTCCTCAATACAAGTAAGGAATATTACATTCATAATTAATTTGTGAGATTATCAATTGCAGCACATTGACTATTTAATTGTATTATATAAATAGATATATGAACGAAACGACTACATCTTCATGTAAGACGTTACACACCTGTGCAAGGTATTTCTGAAAGTAAACTTCAACATTGGTTAAGCATGGCTAATGCTGTATATATTTCTCTAAATGACCAAAAAAAAATGTTCATATTTATCTAAAATAGAAGATAGACAATAAATGGTAGTGCCAATATAAGGACTACTTGCACAACGTTTGTTTAAAAAAATTGTTGACATACAATTAAATTGCAAAAAAACAAAACAAAAATACTATAAAACCACTTAATTATATTTACAAAAACATATTGTAAAATAAATTTATTGCTTCCCTTGAAAAACATTTATTTTCTTTGAACCCTCTTTAAAAAAAAATTAAAAGATACGTATATATATATAGATAGATATATAGATAGATCGATATATATATTTATTCACAAATGTACGTGTCAGCCTTCTTGTTGCTAACTCGCGAGACTAAACATTGATATATGAGGTATTTCTCTCCTTAGCTTAGTTGGAAAGATTTTTGCCCGTCTTGCACTTAAACGATTGCAGAGCCTTGCAAACCGCATTTACCCAGAATCCAAGTGTGGCTTCAGGAGTGGGCGCTAAACAATAGACATGATATTTTCCCTACGCCAAATGCAGGAGAAATGTTGCGAACATCAATAGCCTCTTTATATTGCCTTCATAGACCTGACCAAGGCATTTCATTTGGTAAGTCAAAGAGGCCTTTTCAGTATCCTTCAAAGAATAGGTTGTCCCCCACGACTGGTCACAATAATACAGTCATTTCACAACAACATGCTCAGCACAGTTACTTTCAATGGCACTGTCTCTGAGTCATCCCCAGTTAGCAGCGGAGTAAAACAGGGTTGTGCACTGGCACCAACGCTCTTTTCAATTTTCTTTTTGATGCTCCTTCAATTTGCTTTCAGTGACTGTGAAAATTGACTGTACTTCCATACAAGATCTGATGGAAGACTGTTCTATATCGCTCTCCTTCGTGCAAAGACCAATGTAACAAAGGTGCTGATTCGTGAACTGCTGTTCGCTGACGATGCCACCTTAACATCTCATACAGAAGAAGGTCTGCAGGGGCTGGTTAATCGTCTATCACACGCTTGTAAAGAGTCTGGACTTTCGATTAGTCTACAGAAAACTCATGTAATGATGCAAAATGCACAGTCCCCTCCAATCATTTCTATTGAGGGTCATAACCTTTCGCTTGTTGATCATTTCACTTAACTGGGATCCAATATTTCTAGTTCTCTCTCCATTGATGAAGAGATAAATATCAGGATCGCAAAAGCGGCAGCAACTATGGCTAAACTGAATAAGCGGGTGTGGAATAATCTCAATCTAACTGATTAAACAAAAAAAAAAAGTGGCTATTAGGCATGCGTGCTTAAGCGGCTCTTATATGGTAGCGAAGTGTGGACCACATATACCAGCCATGAGCCGAAACTCAACAGCGTTCATCAAAGATGTCTGCGTCGCATTTTGCACATTCGTTGGCAGGACAGGGTGTCTAACGTAAAGGTTTTAGAACATGCACAAATGTTTAGCATATTCTTCTTTCTTATCAAGAGACGCCTTCGCTGGTGAGGTCATGTACGGAGAATGGAGGAAGGACGTATCCTAAAATACTGCTGTATGGAGAGTTTGCAGAAGGGACAAGACATATTGGACGGCCACACCTGAGATTTATTGACGTTTGCAAACGAAGCATGCGGAAAGCCAATATTAAAACAAACGAATGGGAGTTCATTGCCGAACATCGCTCCAACTGGCGAACGGCAGGGTTTGAAGGAGTAAAAAAGGCAGAAGATACTTGAAACGAGGCCCTTGAATCAAAAAGAACAATCGGAAATCAATATCTTGCCTGGATTCAATATTCTCCTGCGAGAGATGCGGCCGTGATTGCCATGCTAGGATTGGCCTAGTGAGCCAATCGTCAAAGTGTATAATTATATAGCTACTCTTTAATCTTATGAAGACGGAAGGATGCCATATATTTCTGACATATTGCATTTATTTTTCAAACTATCAGACACAATCTAATACAGAAATATAGCAAACAATTAAACAGTAAATAAAAAAAGCATAATTGAAAGAAATAAATACACAGCTCACACAATTTTTGGCAGAAGCGCAATTCTAAACACATATATAATTGCCAGAACACTATAAACATGCACCATAAGGGATCCTCCATCATTAATAATAAAACAAATAAATAAAAATATTTGGAAATGTTGAAATACATATTCCAATTTAACAATACAACACTTTAACACACAGCACTCATCACACCACTCGTACACCCAAAGTAAAAGAGGGAACTATTCCAAAAGACAAAGAAACAAGATACAAGCAATAAGAAATAATTGTATAGGACAAGCAATAAAACAGAAAGCAGAAATTACATTGACGCATTATTGTATACGTTTTAGATAAAAACATTTTTGTTAAAAATGACAGCAGAAGACCACATTACGTAGGTAGAAAACACTCACAATGTTACATAGCATGCATCAATGCCTGAACAACCAATTAATCTCTCATACACATACCAACCAAAAAGTATAGAAACATTTAATCAAGAGACAAGAACAATCGCTACACAATATAATAATAAGGACACATATTTATAGAGCAATCAACACTGGGGACAAATTAAAAAATATACACTTTCTAGAAATATAAAATAAAGACAAAGAAATAACATACACACTCATATACGACATGACACCAGTCTCATCAAGACCATACCAAGACAGTTTGGTGAAAATAAAAAGTCCACTTTGCAGAGCTGGGGCTGAGAAGAATGAACAACATTTATATATGACATGCTGCACATTCCTACAGACTAAATCGTCGCTTAGAAAAATAAAACAGGCAGGTGCAGTTCATACAGCAGATGTACACATAGCCATAACACTAAACACAATGTCAGAATCCAAAAACAAGAAACAACACACAATACGTCTAACAATACTTCCACAATACAGAAAACATGTATGGCATCACATAAAGCTTTCTTTCACAAACATAATTACACAAAAATTACATTAGTAACATTTTTTTAGAATTAAAATACAAAAAATAATTTACCAGATAAGTTAAAGATCATGTAATATCAAAATAATAGCAAGTACTTAGTAAAAGCTTTTAGTAGAAAAATAAGGGGAAGGGGGAGTTAATGGGAGAATTATCAAATTCAATCCTCACTTGTAAGGAGGAAAAGCTAATATAATGTCCCCTTCCCCTCTCATTTCTTTTCTCTCATCCCTCTCCCTGCAGGTCTCATCACTTCAGTCATTCACCAAAAAAGGCAAATTGCTCAACTCCTCACTCCCTATTATTAATAGCTTAATAGCAGTGGCTGGCGTAGCTGGGGTTGGTGTCACCCATGTGGTAAACTCATGGAATTCCTCTCCATTTTATTGACAGCTTAATAGCAGTAGTTTAGCTAGGGTGGCGTCACCCGATGCACTAAACTCGTTGTATCCCCCTTCCCCCCTCACCTTTACAAATTTTATGATGTAGTTATTCTTGTTAAGATAAATACACTTTTACACAAAGAAACAAAACAAGGTAATTAAATGTCAAGAGGTAAATGTATTTCAGAACTGCAACAACTTTAAGTTATTGTTATATTATCAAAATAATAGCAAGTACTTAGTAAAAGCTTTTAGTAGAAAAATAAGGGGAAGGGGGAGTTAATGGGAGAATTATCAAATTCAATCCTCACTTGTAAGGAGGAAAAGCTAATATAATGTCCCCTTCCTCTCTCATTTCTTTTCTCTCATCCCTCTCCCTGCAGGTCTCATCACTTCAGTCATTCACCAAAAAACGCAAATTGCTCAACTCCTCACTCCATATTATTGATAGCTTAATAGCAGTGGCTGGCGTAGCTGGGGTTGGTGTCACCCATGTGGTAAACTCATGGAATTCCTCTCCATTTTATTGACAGCTTAATAGCAGTAGTTTAGCTAGGGTGCACCCGATGCACTAAACTCGTTGTATCCCCCTTCCCCCCTCACCTTTACACATTTTATGATGTAGTTATTCTTGTTAAGATAAATACACTTTTACACAAAGAAACAAAACAAGGTAATTAAATGTCAAGAGGTAAATGTATTTCAGAACTGCAACAACTTTAAGTTATTGTTATATTAACATTAAATTTACTTTACTTAAAATTTGCTTTTTCTGATCTTCAAAACTGAAAATTTCTACTTAAGGCGATCGCCATTTGGTTTCAAATTACTTTGTAAATATATCTTGAACTGTTTCCTCTTTAAAAAAAAAACGACAAAACTTGAGAAAGTCTTATTGGCCTTGTCGCTTATAAGTCTATACTTATTATTTTTAATATCTAAGGTATGTAAGCTGCAGTTAATGTTTGTTGTCCAAAAAAAGAATTAAAAAAAAATAAAATGGAAAGTTCGCGCCAAAGGTCCAGTGAGATTTACACCCCACTGTCGTAATGACTGATTGTCCGTAATTGGGCTGATATCAGTAGGTGGGCAGATATAACTCCGAAGTAACCCCATGGCCATGCTTCCCACATCATAAACGTCTTTCCCTGAGCTCATATTGTCTCCCCTAGACAAACAAAGCTGAGTTATAAATAGATGTTTTTGATTGCATTTTGGGTTTACTTCTTTTCTTTTTTTAGACAAGTTCAAAACTCAGACAATTAAAGAAGGAAAGAAAGAATTTTATGACGTTATAAGAAACTATTGGAATTTCATTATTTGCAGGGTCGTAGCGAGGGGGGGGGGCAGGGGGACAGATGTCATGGGGTGTCAGCTAGTTAGTGGTGCCAAAATGTGCTTTGATATGATATAATCGGTAAAAATAATGGGTTTGAGAGTTGAAAAAAAGAAAAGGGGGCGTTTTAAAATGGATTTTGTCCCCGGTTTTTAAGTTAAGATATTTTATTTTTAATAATGCTGTTTGTGTTTTTTTTTTAATTTGAAATTTTCTGATTTCTAGTTACAACAATTGATATTTCTCTTTACTTATATCTTGAACTATCTCCCCGTTGAAAACCGTCAACACTTGAGAAAGTATAAATAGATACTTGTTTGGTATGTAAGGTACCCACCCTTGAATGAATTTTTGTTTTACGTTATCATTACCTTAATATAGTCACATTCTAAACAGTTCATATTCGATTGATGTAGAGGAAAAAATAATTAATCTGTTTACTTCATTTCTTAGAAGTTAACGGGAAATGGCGCATAATCGTTAATGCAAAATGATTTGTAGCTGTGTTAAAAATGTATACCATGTTAAAAAGGAAGAAGATTTTTTTTTAAAATTGATTTGCAATGGTATATTTACTAAGTCCAAATTACGCCCAAAGTTCATATTAAGACAAAATGTCTGCGTAGTGTATTAAAGAAATTTGGGTTGAAATCGTAGTTTAATTTGATCAAACATGTTTTTGAACAAGTTGAATAAAGTGTCTTGTAAATATAGATTCTTGTCAGGTATATTTTATGAAACCATTATTTACAAGTAAGTATCAAGTCAAAACTAAAATAATTTATGATCAGTAGTGACTTTATGAAGATAGTCGCTAAAACGTTCAGTATATTTTCGTATTCTTTGTTATTATATATAACTTGTTCACCCTACCAATTAATTAAACATTGAAAAAAAAATTGATTAAAAAAAAATATATATATATTTTTAAAGTGGAAATGTTGCGCCAAGGGTTCAGTGAGATTTATATCACACTGTAGTAATGGCTGACTGTCCGTTGCCAGACAGGTGTAGCTCCGAAGTAGCCCCACGGCCATGCTTCCCACAACATAACGTCCTTCTCTGAGCTGATATTGTCTCCGCTAGACAAACAAAGCTGAGTTATAAGTAGATTTTTATTGATTATATTGTGGGTTTACTTCTTTTCTTTTTTTAGACACGGTGAAAGCTCAGAACAATTAAAAAAAGGAAAGAAATAATTTTATGACGTTATAAGAAACTATTGGATTTTTATTATTTGGTTTTGTAGTTAAGATATTTTATTTGTAATAATGATGTTTGTTTTTTTGTTTTTTTGTCTTTGAAATTTTCTAATTTCTAGTTACAACAATTGCTATTTAGATTGACTTTTCTCTTTACTTATATCTTGAACTATCTCCCCGTTGAAAACCGTCAACACTTGAGAAAGTATAAATAGATACTTGTTTGGTATGTAAGGTACCCACCCTTGAATGAATGTTTGTTTTACGTTCTCATTACCTTCATACAGTCACATTCTAAACAGTTCATATTCGATTGATGTAGAGGAAAACATAATTATTCTGTTTACTTCATTTCTTAGAAGTTAACGGCAAATGGCGCATAATCGTTAATGCAAAATTATTTTTAGCTGTGTTAAAAATGTATACCATGTTAAATTGGGGGCATGTTTATCGCTAGAATTAACTCTTTAGCATGTAGGATGAACATGAGTGGCACTGGCTAAGCATATTTTGTATTATATAAATGTTCCTACAGCTTAAAATTGTATGTGTTTTTAACAAAACACATATGAATTACAAATACAATTGTATTTATTTTGTACATCTAAATAATTCAATTTTTTTTAAATTTGATTTATTTTAAATTCTATTTAATAACAGAAATAAAATTAAAATCTTTCAAAATATACTAAAGTGTATGTATTACAATGAAAACAAAATGAAAGCAATTGTTTCCCTTTTAAAAAAAATACCCTTTGTGCTCTTAATCAAAACTCATAAAGACACAAAGATTAATTAATATAACAGAGAAGTTAATTTTTATTTAATGACTATTTTCATTTTTTACTAATGCAGCTCCAGCATTCGTTGTGGTTTAGCTTTTTTTTTTTTTTTTTTTTTTTTTTTTTTAATTATTTTTTTAAAAAAAAATTTTTTTTTTAAAAAAAAAAAAAAAAAAAAAAAAAAACGACTAATGACTATGAAAAATATTTAAATGTTTGGTAAATAAAAAAATAAAATAATAACTTCTTTTAAAAAATAACATATTTAAGTTTGAGTAAATTGTAGGTACATAGTATTTGATATCTTCACTTATAGTTGTAACACATTTAACATGATAATTAAATCAATCGTAACTCAACATATAGTTTATTTTAGGAATTCCTCTGTCATTTTAGTTTCTTAAATTGTGTTTTATATTTTAAATCTAAAACGTTTTTCTGAGGTAATTTTTGTGTAATTGCTTTTGTAAAAAAAAAAAAAAGCCTTAAGTCTGTTGTGTCAGAAGGAATGTAAGCCGGAAGGTAACATTGTATCTTCTCTGAATTAAATAATACACAAACACCAATTTATTGATACATCTACATTAAGAAATATTTTTTTTTAATTAAAAAAAAAAAAGTTTGCTACTTATATCACTGAAATGAACATAGCATCTCTTAAACTAATTTTGACTTTTAAACACGATGTGACTTTTAAATAGTGAAATACAATTTAACAGCGGCTCTTAAACACACTGTAACACGTGCATGACTTCAAAGTAATGTCAGTCTTAAAATGATTTAAACTTATCACATGTTTTAATTAATAAATTGTTCTAATGTCTGCAGGTAAAAAATTAGAGCACACTTAGATCTTCATTGGTCTAACCCAATGTAAACACACTTAGAATTGTATAGGTCTAACCCAATGGAAACACACTTCGAACTTCATAGGTGTAACCCAATGTAAACACACATAGATCTTCATTGGTCTAACCCAGCAGTTCTCAGCCTGTGGGTCACGACCCCTTTGGGTTCACGTGACCCTTTCCAGGGGTCGCCTAGGATTATCTGAAAACACACATCCTTACAGCTATGAAATAGCAACGAAAATAATTGTGTGGCTGGGGGGTCGCCACGACACAGAAACTGTATTAAAGGGTAGCGATACTAGAAAGGTTGAGAACCACTGGTCTAACCGAACATAAACACACTTAGAATTTTATAGGATTAATCCAGTATAACCACACTGCAAACTTCATTGGTCAAACCTAATGTAAAAAAAAAAGAACTTAATTGGTCGAACCCAATTTAAGCACACTTAGAACTTCATGAGATAAACTCAATGGAAAAACAATTGGAACTTTATAGGTCTAACCCAGTGTAAACGTAATCAATACTCCAAAATACATAGGAAGGTGACTTTGACATTGTTAGTCTTTGCTCATGGATCTGAGATAATCCGACAACGAATTCACTGCTAGAGGCGTGACATCTTTTGATACTGCACATTTTGACACATTTTGTTCAATCTTCTCCTTAGACCTCGGCTTATTCGACAGTTTTCGAACGACACAAGACAGCCTTCGACAAACACACTAAGTATAACAAATTTAAAGTGATTACAACACTAAGGTTCCAAGAATTTTGATAGTTTGCCAACAATGAATGAGGGCCTTAGCGTTCCTTCTTTCCCCGTGGAAACAAAGTTTGAAAGACGTTATGAGGGTTAATAGGCATTTTTATTTGGTTTTAATCCGTCAATTTATTAGGCTTTCTTCAATACAACTACTGTTCTAATTAGAGACCAAGGCTTTCTTCAATACAACTACTGTTCTAATTAGAGACCAAGGCTTTCTTCAATACAACTACTGTTCTAATTAGAGACCAAGACTTTCTTCAATACAACTACTGTTCTAATTAGAGACGAAGGCTTTCTTCAATACAACTACTGTTCTAATTAGAGACCAAGGCTTTCTTCAATACAACTACTGTTCTAATTAGAGACCAAGGCTTTCTTCAATACAACTACTGTTCTAATTAGAGACCAAGGCTTTCTTCAATACAACTACTGTTCTAAGTACAGACCAAGACTTTCTTCAATACAACTACTGTTCTAATTAGAGACCAAGGCTTTCTTCAATACAACTACTGTTCTAATTAGAGACCAAGGCTTTCTTCAATACAACTACTGTTCTAATTAGAGACCAAGGCTTTCTTCAATACAACTACTGTTCTAATTAGAGACGAAGGCTTTCTTCAATACAACTACTGTTCTAATTAGAGACGAAGGCTTTCTTCAATACAAATACTGTTCTAATTAGAGACCAAGGCTTTCTTCAATACAACTACTGTTCTAAGTAGAGACCAAGGCTTTCTTCAATACAACTACTGTTCTAAGTAGAGACCAAGGCTTTCTTCAATACAACTACTGTTCTAATTAGAGACCAAGGCTTTCTTCAATACAACTACTGTTCTAAGTAGAGACCAAGGCTTTCTTCAATACAACTACTGTTCTAAGTAGAGACCAAGGCTTTCTTCAATACAACTACTGTTCTAATTAGAGACTAAGGCTTTTTTCAATACAACTACTGTTCTAATTAGAGACCAAGGCTTTCTTCAATACAACTACTGTTCTAAGTAGAGACCAAGGCTTTTTTCAATACAACTACTGTTCTAAGTAGAGACCAAGGCTTTCTTCAATACATCTACTGTTCTAATTAGAGACCAAGGCTTTCTTCAATACAACTACTGTTCTAAGTAGAGACCAAGGCTTTCTTCAATACAACTACTGTTCTAAGTAGAGATCAAGGCTTTCTTCAATACAACTACTGTTCTAAGTAGAGACCAAGGCTTTCTTCAATACAACTACTGTTCTAATTAGAGACCAAGGCTTTCTTCAATACAACTACTGTTCTAATTAGAGAATGAGGCTTTTTTCAATACAAGTACTGTTCTAAGTAGAGACCAAGGCTTTCTTCAATACAACTACTGTTCTAAGTAGAGACCAAGGCTTTCTTCAATACCACTACTATTCTAATTAGAGATCAAGGCTTTCTTCAATACAACTACTGTTCTAAGTAGAGACCAAGGCTTTCTTCAATACAACTACTGTTCTAAGTAGAGACCAAGGCTTTCTTCAATACCACTACTATTCTAATTAGAGATCAAGGCTTTCTTCAATACAACTACTGTTCTAAGTAGAGACCAAGGCTTTCTTCAATACAACTAATAATAATAATAATAATAAGTGTTCTTATATAGCGCGGTACCCCGGCCTAGGGCTGGGCTCACCGCGCTGTACATATATAGCCAAGAGGCATAATCATAATATTAAAATAAAATACATAAATGAAATAAAAACAACATATAAGCAAAACAACACCATAGGTCTATTCATCCACACACACCAGACATTTTTACAAGGAAACCCATGTACGTTTATCGGTTTATAGGAGGAGAATCAGTCAGAGTAGTATAGTTTAAATAGATGTGTTTTGAGTGCAGTTTTGAAGGCCTGTGTGGTTGTTATATTGCGGATGTGTAGTGGCAAAGAATTCCATTGTTTGGGGGCGCAGAAAGAGAAAGATCGTTCACCATATAATTTA
>CAXITT010000817.1:115797-149773 GCA_964033795.1 Lymnaea stagnalis | reverse complement strand
GGGGGGGGGTGAGCGAACTGGTGCAGGAATGTGATATCACAAGGGAACTCACTCGTGCACAGCGACTTCGGGGCAACTTGAGGGGAGGGAAAGGCGTTATTATACAAGGGTTACCAAGGGCGGCTTTACGATATAAGAAATTTTACAAAGTCCAGCCTCAGATCGTCACACCTTCATTATCCAGAAGGTAGGCCCCGCATCAAGTTTGGGGTTTGCTTTATACTGGCGAAGTCCCTGACAGTAAGTCTTAAAAAACTGCTATAAACTATTTCGGTAATAACTCTATTAACAAATCCAATTCGTGCAATCATGTTCTCCAAAGTAAGGAGCATCATATGCTTGTGTCAAGAAGTAGTTTACATTGCACCGCTTGACGGGGTATTAGAATGGTCGTATTGATCTTACTACAGTTCATTGTATTAGTAAGGCTGTACTGATACTACTACAATTCATTGTAATTGTATGATTGTGTTAATACTACTACTGAACATTTTAAATATTCTAATAATTTGAAGACCTTTGAATTGGTTTCTCTGTTTTTGCATATTGCTCATTTCAGTGGTCGGCAAACACATGAGTCAAAATAGCCAAATATCACTAGCATGACGATTCAAATTCTTTTCAAGAACCTGTCAAGATTATGATTTTAGGCAAAACTGATTTCTCGTTGACCGGCCAAGCCGCACTCAGTTCGCTCAAGGGCCGCATGCTCCTCGTGAGCAGTGATGTACCTTCTACTCGGGTAGTATAACATTCTTGATGTTATTGAGGAGAGGTCATAATATATTGTCCACAGATTCCACACACCTCTGTCAAGACTCTGATTGATCTGATTCTGATATGAAGTCTAGTTGAACTTACATTTGGTCAACACATCGGTGTACTTTTGCCTCAGAAAACCCAACAAATTGGGATGATTAGAAATGTTAGAGTTGATATGAATGAGACGGGGATCAACCAGTGATACATTTATTTGGAGAGATGGAGGGGGAAGTGAAGAGGGGCCAGATAAGAAGAGAAAGAAAAGAAATGCCATGATAGGGGAGAAGAAAGAGATAATTCGAGATAGCAATTTGGCTTGTGGGGGAAGAGTGACAGAGAGGAATACAAAAATAATAAGGAGGAGATTAACAGTTTTCATTTGAATCCCTAAAAGTAAGGATCGAATTCGAAGTTGTCCTGTTAACGCAAAGTCATGCTACAAGACTACTGGACTTGGTTATACATATTAATAGTTATGTAGGTAATTTAAAATATTAAAATTTTAGCTTTAAAAAAAATGATTTACTTAGAAAAAAAAAAGACTGCCTTTTAAATGACCAACATATTTGTATTTGATATTCCTTTTGAAAAAAAAATGTTGTGAGATACAATTTGAACTACACATAACTCTTACGACCTTTTATTTAATACATAAAAGGTATGAAATATTCCATTAAGAAATGGCGTCAGCGGTTAGTCGAGCTTGCGCTCTTTATGCCCTCCCCAAAACACCCTGCCCCAACCCGGTATCGGGCTGCGGAGACGGCACTTCGGGGATGTCCCTTGGTCAGGACGGCCCCCACCCGAGTCTGCTTGACCAATGTCTCCGCCGAGGGCCATCCTACCCCAAAGACACCCGGTCGGTCCGACATTGTGTTTGCACACAGTGCACACGATCAACTTTCTCAGGAGTCGGGATGGAAAAATGTACATCTCGGGGAAGCGTTGGACGCCCTATAAGAGGGATTCCATAGGGGGTTTCCAACACACAATCCAATTCGTGATGCAGCTGGGATGAAACGGTTGCCTTGGAGCAGCTTCTCAGGGCTGCATTGTATGAGTCATCGGCTAGAGGTTACCACCTTCGCCTCTCGCCTCATATCCATTAACGGCAACTTGTAACTTGAAATATTAAATGATTATATCCCTATAAAAAGACGTCTTTTTTGGCATTCATCCCCATTGATTAATGTTTTAAAGGTAAACAATAAAATTCAAAACTGTTTTTAATAATACATAGAAGCATACACTAGTAAAGTAAGGCGTTTGTAAGGTCTTTGAAGTTCTGGGAGATATTTTTAGTATACGATATTGAGCATTAAATAATTAATAAGACTACAAAGTGCACAAGATTTTTTTAATTGTGAAACAATCAATGCATCACACTTTATTAGTTTGTTTGTTTGTTTTTTGTTGTTTTTTTTGACATCAGAGTTATTTGTCAACTATTTGATGATTGAAAACAATTAAGAAAGTCGTAAAGATATTAAGTATATCGAAATTTGAATAGCAATTGAAGACATTAGTGCTAAAACTACGTAAGTCACAAAATTTTCATTTTGAGATAATCACGTTCAAATATTCTTTTCGTCTATAAAAATTGATCCTTTTCGTTTTTTTTTTGTCTTCTTTATTTAAAGGACTTAGGTAAATTTTTTTTAGTGTTCATATTTCTGCAGTGAACTTGGCTCTACCTGAAAAGAGAAGGTCACAGTTTAGATTGATTTTACAAAAATGTGACTTAAGTACTTTAAGCTCTAGGGATTTCAATTTGACCATTAATGAACATAATTTGATTAACACTATACAATTTTTAGTGTAAATCAATGTGGTGTTAGCTGAAATATGTTTGCAGTGTTGACTGGTCAGCAAGTGATTGAATGGTTCGATTTAAGTGGGGAATTGAATGATTCCCTTAAGCGGGGAATTAAATGGTTCCCTTAAGTGGGGAATTAAAGTGTTCCCTTAAGTGGGGAATTAAATGGTACCCTTAAGTGGGGAATTAAATGGTTCCCTTCAATGGGGAATTAACTGGTTCCCTTAAGTGGGGAATTAAATGGTTCCCTTAAGTGGGGAATTAAATGGTTCACTTAAGTAGGGAATTAAATGGTTCCGTTAGATTGGGGATTATGGTTTCCGGTTGGCAAGTGGAACTTAACACTCGAGCGCTTCCAAATTAATGATTATTTGATGACATTATTCCACTGGTGACGCCTGTCACAAAATGGTTTCGTCTTTGACGTGGACTCTGGGGCCAGATTGTGAGTAGCGCCGCGGTTAAGCAACCCCCTTAAGCGACCAGCAGGTCTCATCAAATGGCCATTTTGAGGGTCATTAAAATAGTCACCCAATTCTTAAAACCGTTCTTTGTTTTCTTCAGTTTTACGAGACAGAATAAAAAAAAAATAAAAAAGATTAATTTTTTTTTAAATGAAGAAAATTGAAAAAAAAAAGTTACAGAAAAATGATTTTGATAGGAAGTTAAATAAAAATAAAAGTATTGAAAAATAAAGAAAAATAGTCTTAAAATAATTAGACAGACAGAACACAGACATACCATATAGAATATCATATATATGTTTGAAAGGAAGTTAAGAAAATTAAATTATTAAGATGTGTTTTATTTCAATAGAAAAAAGTATCTAACTAAATAACCAAACAATTTTTACCAACATAAACTTAGGTTTACCATAATTGTCTAAATAAACAAACCATTAGTACCAACATAGACTTAGGTTTACCATAATTATCTAAACAAACAAACCATTAGTACCAACATAGACTTAGGTTTACCATAATTATCTAAATAAACAAACCATTAGTACCAACATAGACTTAGGTTTACCATAATTATCTAAATAAACAAACCATTAGTATCAACATAGACTTAAGTTTACTATAATTGTCTAACTTAAAAATAAGTTAGTACCAATAAATTATTATTTTTTTACAAATCTTTTCACAAATGATTCCAACACATAAAGCTGGCGTCGACTTACGGGATAATCCAAAATAAAATAATAAGCACTCATTTTAATTAGAAGACGGTACAACAGTGTGAAAAGATAATTGAAGTCGTTACAAAAGATTTAAATAATTATTGAGAACGATGCATTAGTGTCAAACAAAAATTATATTCTGTGTAAAGTGGAAAATAAATATCAAAATAAAAGAGTTTCAATACAAATTAATGATGGTTAAAATAGCATTATAAAAAGATAATAGTTTGAAAGTACTATGGAGAAAGTGATGGGAACGATTCAACTCTAATTACTGTAAGTGATTATTGCAGGGGTAATTATGTGCTATGTTAGTGTTGTTTGTAATGGTATTTTCCTTATTGTTATCATCACACATTATATCATGTTGTGGTTCTGTACTTCGCTTCAGTTCTACGTGCTACATTTATTCATATATAATTTAGGACTCTAAGAATCTGCCAAAATCTCGTTCGAAAAACCTAAGCAGGCAGGTCAAGTTCGGTGATAACAATAAGGATCTCTGTCACCATATAAATGTCTGATGTCAGGACAAGTTCGGTGATAACGATAATGATCTCTGTCACTATATAAACTTCTGAAGTCAGTACGAGGACAGTGATACAAATAATGATTTCTGTCACCATATAAACTTCTTATGCTACAAGGTAAAAGATGAAACATCCAGGCCCACGATAGTTACCACACACGCATTCAAGACGGTCTATGAGAACATCCAGCTCCACGCTAGTTACCATATATACAGGAGATTGCGCATGATATCATCATGCTCCACACCAAATACCACACACTGAAATCACCCTGATTTCAAAATAAATAATAAACAATGCGGCTATCGACCAAATGTGGAAACATGTTTGTATCGAGAAAGAGAAAGATGCATTCCGTCACTGCAAGATATGATTTCTCACTGGAGTTCTGACTCTGACGTTATCAACAAAATCGTTTGAATGTTGCCAAGATCATTAATATTTATTTTATCACTTTGCAGCTCATACATTTGTTGTCATCATGTACATTTCCATTTATATGTATTTTGTTTAAAAAAGATTCTTTAGACTAGATCTATGTCCCAAAAATGTAATTATGATTTATAATTTAATCATTAAATTTAATAAATATACATGCCCCCAAAGATAGCGTTTAAGTGATATTATGAATCTGTTATGCCATATTGATTGCGTCAAGAATTAGTAGTTGTATCATGAATGTGTTATACTATATTGATATAGTCAAAAATTGGAAGTGGTTTAGTGAATGTGTTATATTTCAAAGATGTGAAATATATTTAATTTAATTTTATGAAAACTATTTGTATACACAGGGATATTGGACGATGGAGAATTTTCGTGAGTAGTTTGTATAAGGTGGTGTGTGAGAGAGAGAGGGTATTTTGGCGTTTCATCCCTACAAGTAGGGAACGAATTCGAGAGTACGAGATTTCTCGAATTTTAAGACCTCTTGAACAGAACTCGTCATATTTGGTTAAGCCTTATCAATTAGTACATATATTTATTTTATTATTAAAATTTCAAAGTTTTTTTTTTTTTTAGAGGCAGCGAAAGAGAGCTAAAAAAACTTACGTTATGCCATATAATACCAAAATAATGTTATTTTCTTATTTTAGTTTTCTTATAATTATATTGCAAATACATAATTTAAATATATTTATGTATCGTAAATCGTTTAATATATCTTTTAAAAAAAATATAGCATTCATTTCCCTTGTAAAAATATTTATGGCATAATTATCCTTTTCAAACATTTTTAAACAATGACATACATTAATATATATATATTTTATATATTACCATACAATGAAAATTATTTTTAGCCTTATGACTGTAAAAACTCTAAAGCCTTGAAGTAGATTTATGTTATACTTCTTTAGTACATTTTGGAAGCATGCGTTGTTGTTTTTTAAAGAAGTTTTTTTGTTTTCTTAATATTTTGCTAATCAAGTTAAATAAAAGTGTGTATCATCAATCATCAACGTTAAGGTTTTGATATTAGAAAATATTAAACAATTTAAATGTAAGCTAGATAATAAATAAAGACAATGTGTAAGAGACCAACTCAAAGCAAAACAGTAATAATCAGGTAACTAAATATCATTGTAGTAGTTGTCTCAACTTAGTGTCAAATTCTTGCTACGCAACTAAACCTCAAAACAAAATTACCAACTATGTATTTCTTTCGGAATTTGAAGTCTTGGCTTTTCCTATAGTATTTACAATCGTGGCTGTTCTTACAGTGGTTGAACTCTTTGCTGTTTCTAGAGTATTTGAAAATCATGGCTGTTAGTACATAAACAAAATGTATACGTAGCTACTGTCATTGTCATTTTCATGGGAAAGAAACAAACTTCAACAGAGTTTTGGGGCATAAATAATTCTAAGTAAATGTCCAATTCATGTTTTCATATAATTTGCTTCTGATCTCCAGATATGTCCTAAATCAGACTATGTCTGTCGGAGTTCTCTGTCAATGTGTTAAAATCTGTAACCAGAAAAAAAGCCTCTGTCACCCTAATCTGCTGTAAATGTTCATTAAACAACTTATTTGATTTGTCTCAACACATCTCGGATGAGAGCTTTTCATGTATCACTTTTAAAATATCACAGAGGTTTTCCACTCAAAATACATTCAGTCGGCACACAGTACATGAAGGAAGAGCAGGGCGGCCCTAACGATTGCTGGGCCCTATGCGGAACGGAAAGCGCTGGGCCCTTTGCAAAACGTATTGCGCGGGGCCCTATGCGAAACTAATTGCGCAGGGCCCTATGCGAAACGTATTGTGCGGGGCCCTATGTTAAACGGATTGAGCGGGGCCCTATGCCAAACTAATTGCGCAGGGCAATATGCGAAAAATATTGCGTGGGGCCCTATGCCAAACAGAATGCGTGGGGCCCTATGCCAAAAGGATTGCGTGGTCGCCCTATTCCAAGCGGATTGCGCGGGGCCCTATTCCAAACGGATTTCGCGTGGCCCAGTCTGGGTAGGATTAAGGATAATAAATGAAAATTAAAATTTTGTATTAGCAAATAAATTAGGGCGGGGCCTATGAATGTGCGGGACCCACTGCGGCCGCATAGGTTGCAGTGGCCTAAGGCTGACCCTGATGAAGAGTTTCATGCTGTCATTTGTATAGATAAGTGGACTAAATATTATGTGACTTTAGCCAGGCAATCAGGGAAGCGTAAAAAGAAGCCAGAAATAGGAATGAAGCTTTCTTCTGAAATGTTAGACACTTTTTCTGAGGAACATCCTGGTGAATTACATGAACTGTTCAAGAAACTACAAAAACAAATGCAGACCATAACTATAAAAGATACTGTTGTGAACTAGATTGTTGGGAGTGTTATGTAGGGGGAGTTGTTGACCATGAGAGTGTTTTGTAAGTTGTTGATCTAGAGGTCAGAGCGTGAAGTTTGTTCGTGGTGTGGAACGTTAGTGTATGCTGAGTGATTTGTAGGGATATAAAAGGGTTGTGTGTTAGTTAGTAATAAGTATGAGTCTTTGGGAGAGCTGAGCCGAGAGCAAGAGTTGGAGGGAGAGACAGGTTGGTTGTTAGTACGAGTCTTTGGGAGAGCTGAGAGCAAGGGTAGGAGAGTGAGAACAGGTTTGTTGTTAGTACGAAATGTGACATGTGTCTAGAAGAGTTGAACTGATGTGTCGGAGTTCACAGAGTCGTAGTCTTAGATTCACGTTGTTAGAGTGACAGAGGACTTTTGATTGAGAGTTCGTGTATTTTGACCCCAGACGACTTATTGAGTTGAGTGAGGATTTTTCACTATTGAAAGTGTATGGATTGATATATATTCTCCACGCCACACCTGCTATTGGATAACAGTATCCTGATGTGTATAGCATATAATAAAGTATTGTGTAGTTACACTGGACCTTGTGTTTATTATGAGAGAGAGGGAAGCCGCCATTGGGAAGTGGAAGACTGGGCCAGGCGAGATTCATACCCCCTAGACAACGCGAACATTTTCACCCACAAAAAAAGAAAATTAACAGACATCTTGCCAGCTGTTGATGAAAACACAAAGCATTAGTATGACGATAATATTGTGGTGATATTTTATAGACTTAATAAATGATGCTGAGGCGACGATAGACTCTATTAGAGACATAATATTTATTGCAGGTATTATCAAGTATATGTTCTAGGTTGTAACTATAGTATAAAAGCAAGGGCGCTCAAGTGCTTATTTTTCTTGAATTTAGTCCCACCCAATCCCCTCTGGTCCAGTTTGTCTCTGGACCATACTACTTTAAAAAAAAAATACAGAAATGTAGATTACTTTTAAATCGTAAAGGGAAATGCCAAAGAATTAATTAGATGTTTATATATTAATGTTCACAAACATATTATGTTATGAAAAGAATGTAAATATTAATAGTTTCCCCATCATTGTTTGCATAATGTATCCATGAACGAATTTCAAAGTATATAAATATTTCGGTTTTGGCTTTGGGCGAAAGTCATTTTAAAATTTTGGTTTTGGCTTCTATTTCGTTTGAAAGTCACTTTAAGCTTTTGGATACTGCTTCGATTTCAGACGAAAGTCATTTTTAACATTCGGCCTAGTTTTGGTTTCAGGCGAAATGGCGAGATTACTTTCGGTCGGTCTCTACCTCTAACAAGATTAGCTTTAAATATATGCACACTCTAATATAGCTCAATGCAAAATTTACTTGTTTATTTCATGACACTCTAATCGTTTTATTAAAGCAAATAAATTTTCGTTTTATTTCACTCATTTGCCCGTAGGGAACTTGACCTGCTTCGTGAGAAAGTCACCTCCCTCTTGGAGAGATGCCTGAAAGAAACACTAACAGAGACTAGCAAAAATAACATGATATTATAAAATGATTTTATTTTAACAATAACATTTTATGAATTCTTTAACTTCCTGTTATCCTGTTTTTGGGAAATCTAATTTCCGCAAATAACATTTAAGTTATTAAACTTGTCTCTATTATTGTCCTATTTTTATCTGTCCAGTCTGTTTCATGAGTCTTTTGGACGAAAAGTTCTTGTCGTACTGTATTAGTTCTTATTTGAATCTCACACTTACCTTGTTCAACTATTTTCTTTTTAAAAAAAATAAGGTTTACATAAATGATATTCAAGGAAAACAATCTATTTATTTTTCGTAATGTTTTTATTTATATCTTTAAGGAATTTTATGAAACATTTTTATTTTGTTCTTTTTTAAATTAGAAATATAGTCTATATTTACAAATGTTTTACACAAATTTTGCAAAAACTTTTAAATACTTATAATACAATTTTTTTTTTTTTTTTTTTTTTTTTTGTTTTTTTTTTTTTTTTTTTTTTTTTGGATATTCATTTCCATACAAGCTTTAAAATAAATTTATATAAAGTATTTTATATACTGTTAATTATGCTTAACCAGTACTCCTTCATTATCTCTTGTGGTGATAAGTGATTACGTTGTGTTCTGAGCCGTATTCCACTTGAATCGACCCCCTCGATCCCTACATGTAGGGATACACCACAAACAAAATTCATTTGAGTATTGTATAACATAAGAGATGTGTAAAAAAATGTCAGTTTCCATCCTTGCATAGCACCTTTTTACCTATGTACATTGCTTTTACACCTAAATTTTTCCCGAGGAGTAGGGGCTTTGCATATTTATGTGTTGTTTTTTTTTTAAGTAAGGGGGGAAGTTCTAGTAGCCAGAAGCGTGACTAAGGTGTGGCAGATGAGACATACCTCCCGGGATGCCTGAATAATGTGGATATAGCCTTGATAGTATTTAATGGTTGAAAATTATGGGTTTCAGGGATGAAAAAATAGGGATGGTCGCAAAAATATATTGTGTTCCTTGATGCTATACTCTCTGGAAAATATTGGGTCACCCATGGCGGCACTAATAGTAGTTAAGCAACTTAGCAGTGTATTTATCTATGTGAATTGAATTAAGTGCCAGCGGCCTGAAATTGGAATATTTTAAAAGGGTTGTAACGACTGAGATAAATGCACGGGTTTCTGGGCAACAAATCACCAAAGTTTTATTGCCATTACATGAATTTTGTTGGAGAAAATTTTGGACATACATTCATACATACATACAAACATGCAGAAGTTTATATATAGAAATATATTTATAAAGATGTGAATTAACTTTGAAGAACTCTAAATTTAATTCGAGAACAACAGAGGAGAACATAGTTTTTAAATAAAAGGTCGGTGTCCCTTAACATTAGACCCATCGTGTGAACCGTGCCACCTCTACGAATGCTGTGGGCCTCGTATACGTTAGTGGTCTTTAAAAGTGATGTGTTCTTTATTATCATCTTTCCATGAAGGGTGTGAAAAAGGGGAAAGGGGGATACACGTAAAAATTGCTTGAACTGTTTTCTTTAAACTATATTACTTAAAATGATAAAGTTAAGCTTACCATATTTACTTGATGCCAGGGACAGACACAAATGCTCACAGAAAGAGGGGCGGGGTGAAGGGTCCAAGCAAAAACAACAAAAGGGATGCCGTACATCATTTTGTTACAAACTGTTGGGAATATTTGACAGACTCATGAAGAGCTTTTAACTAATTTCAATTCTCAAGAAGATTATAATAAAATTGAGAATATGTTAGATCGATGTTACACTGAACAATCATTGTATCTCTCAGGCTACTTCTTAAGTCAATGCTACTTCTCAAGTCAATGCTACTTCTCAAGTCAAGGCTACTATTCAAGTCAAGGCTACTACTCAAGCCAACGCTACTACTCAAGTCAAGGCTACTACTCAAGTCAATGCTACTAGTCAAGTCAAGGCTACTATTCAAGTCAAGGCTACTACTCAAGCCAATGCTACTGCTCAAGTCAAGGCTACTACACAAGTCAAGGCTACTACTCAAGTCAATGCTACTAGTCAAAGATACTACTAATGTAGGGATATATGACAGATTATTTGTAAAGGTTATATTTAAGGGCTATATGCAAGCATTATTGGACATGATTTTTTGTCAGGGCTTTATGACTGTATTGTTTGTTATGGCTATATGCCAGGTTTATATGTCAGTATTGTGTAGCAGGGTTTGATCGATTCTAAATTTTTGTGTGTTTTGACCTTCTATTTAATGGTCATGAAGTTGCTGTGGTTAAAGAAAAAAACAAACATTTCTAACATTGATTTCCCCGTTACCATGAATAACAAATGGCCATTCTTATCTGATCTCAGTTTTATTTATTTATTTATTTATTTAGGCATTTTTATATAGCGCTTATCATAAAGCTCTAAGCGCTTTACAATTATTAAAACATGTAAACTAAGTAAATACAAATGAGACACTAGGATAGTAACTACTATTCTATAGAAACAATGAAAATGGCTATAAAAAGAGGACACTTTGACACTTCAGGATTAAACCGAAACAGAAAATTAGGTAGACTTGGCGTTCTTGTATTTACTCTTCATATACATTGTCTCTGGTCAAGATTCCACGGAAAGTCCATTCATAGAACTATCGATGGTAAGGTTTCCTTCTACATCACGATAAAAGCGTCACCGCTATAATTATTAGTAGCTGAGTTGGATGTAATGGACACTTAAAAACACAAATATGAGGAAATTGTGGACATGGTTTTAATAAAAGATTGACATAGACACAAGGCACGTGTCTTGCCATTGTACAGCATAGGCAAAGAATCATTTAATCTTTCAATGGGCAAGTCTTTTAACTGCCAAGTGTCTGGCTATTGTACGGTAGATGCAATGAATCACTTAATCTTTTAATTGGCAAGTCTTTTAACTGCCAAGTGTCTGGCTATTGTACGGTAGATGCAATTAATCACATAATCTTTCAATTGGCAAGTCTTTTAACTGCCAAGTGCTTGGCTATTCTATGGTGTGTATAAAGATCATTTAAATCTTTCTTTGGGCAAATCTTTGAACTTCTTTGTCCGCATAGCTGTCATTTTTCCAAAGTGTCAATTATGTCACTCTCCAACATTTAGATCAGCGCTGACACATTGTCGGCTTTAATTTGCATGAGATATTCATCAACGACCGTCAGAAATCAACTTCACACAAAATGCTTATAATGAATATTTTTTTGGTAAAGGGATGACGTGTTCATTGCTTCACCTGGCATAAAGTCTAAAGGAAAACACGTCTTAAACTCTACAAAATACTTCAGCTACTGGAATGAATACAAATGATGTATTTCCAAATAGTGAAATTGGCTGCTTGGTGGCACATTGGTGTTAACTAAGCAAATCTGTAGCATCTCCATGCGATATCCTCTTGGGTTGCATAATCCTAAAAGCAACATCTCACGCTATGTAGATTATTGTTCTTTGAAATCCACACCATCGTTAGATTGTGACAGACCAGCTAAAAATAATTATAATTATAAATACGGCATGATTTTTGTTGATACAGATACCCTTGTATTTGGGGGAGAGAGTGAGGGTAGACAGTAAGGTTACAAGTAAATTTGAATTTCGTATTTTTCGTTTGCTATTTTCAAATATTTTAAATTAATCTTATTTTCGTGCTAGTACAGTTAAAAATTTTTAAAAAGTGGACTAATGTAATCACAAGATTTAGGAGGGTGGAGTATTATTTACTTTAAAAAATTTGTAAATGTTGGCCTTAGTACCTGTTCATTTTCATTGTATCCCTAGAGGTAGAGATCGAATTCAAGGGGACTACCACTTCAAACAAATTATTCGTCATTTTATTTATTCCTATGAAAGTGAAGCGACGCTGGTTAGGCATAATTTGTTATATATAAATTTCACTTAAATTTGAAATGTTGTAGTTTCGTAAAATCACTTAAAATTTAAGATTAAAGTAATGTTTTCCATTTTTTAAGGTACAAATGATTATTAAAAATAATAAGTTATTTAAAATACTTTTACAAAAAATCATTCAGAAAATTCATGACAAAATAAAATAAATACCTCTTACATTATACTCAATTTTATCTCATAAATTTTGGAAAAAAAACAACAACAAAAGAATTGTTTCCCTTGAAAAAAGAAACTCTTTTTAAGCTCTTGTAAAACTCATAAAAAGTTAAAAATAAATAGATATAACAATAATTATAAATTCACACTTTAAATTGTTTGTAAGGTACTCTACCTTTCATTGTATTTTTCTTTTTTTTATTTTAAAATTTTTTGTTAAAAGATTTTTTTAAAAACAATTTAACAAAGAAGATTGTATTATGTACAAAAAAAAACACAAAAAACAACTATTTCACACAGAAAAATAGCAACATTTTAACAAAAAAAGAGAAAAATTATATCATGTACTGAAATATCATATTTACGTAATCGTTAGTATAAATTAAAGTTACATAGTGCGTGCTATATGTACCTATATTTATAAACAATTTAACATGATATATTAATCGATTGTAACTCTACAGATGTTTTCACTAAGGTATTCCTCTGTCATTACATTTTCTTTAATTATGTCTTGTATTTTAAATCTAATATGTGTTCCAAATGTTATGTTTGTAAAATATAAAGCCTTTAGTATGTGGTGCATTCGTCTTTTTTTTAAATTAGGAAAGTAATTTGTTTAAGAAAAGTTTAATTTATTTTAATCGTAGAGCATGTGGACAATGACATGTCGTACTAAATATTAACTTTTTAGAATAGGATATAGCCACTCATACTAAATATTACCTTTTAAAAAAGGATATAGCCACTCATACTAAATATTGCCTTTCAGAATAGGATATAGCCACTCATACTAAATATGAAATTTTAGAATAGGATTTAGTCACTCTAGAATTTTTTAATTTAATAATTTACTTTAACCACCTATTGGCTGTTGAATGAAGTCATGACAAATTTATGTCCTGCAATAATTATATATTATCATATTCATATTAAAAATGTATGTTAAGTTCACAATTTAACTAAATGATAAACAAATAACATTCGAACTGAGAATTTTGGCTATATGTATATATTATCACCGGGTAATGCACTTTTAATTTTAAAACGATAAAAAACTATGTGTAGACGTTTTGTTAATGACTGGCGAGCCATTTCGATATTTTTGAACAGGTTTGAGAACAAGATAATAAATATATTATACTTAAGTCTCCACCTATGTCATGTTCTTTTGACCCTATCCCCACCCCCCTGTTGGTTGAGTCGTGAGATCATTTGCTCTAAACTATAACCCACATAGTTAATGAAAGCTTGTCTCCTGGCAATGTTCCGTCTATTTGTAAGTCTGGTGTCATCAAACATTACTTAAGAAGTCTCGTCTTGATGAAAATAATTTAAAAATTAAAAACTACAGTCCAGTATCTAACTTATCATTTATATCTAAATTAATTGAAGAAGAAGTTCTTAAATAACGTTTTAATTAGTGAAAAGACTGATGTTGAGAGCCAGTCATTTGCAGATAACACGCAGCTATACAAGCATAATCATTCCTCTCTTGTCGAATCCCATGTCCGGACTTTGAGGGAATGCATTGTTGTTATCAAGTCCTGGATGACACTAAGAAAATTAAAGCTTAGCGATGAAGAAACGGAATCACTCAACATTCACAATCACAACTCATACTCTACCTCAATTCTCCTCGCCTCATTTCAAAAATCTAACTCCGACATGCAGTTTGGGACCTCTGCTAGGAATCTTACATATTTCTATCTAATAGAATGTCTCTCGATAATCATATCTCTAACATTTGTCACTCTGCACACACTGCTATCCGTTAACTCAGCTCAAACCGCCACTACCTCACAGTCAGTGCAACAAAATCCCTAGTATGTTATCTTGTTCTCTCTCTTCTTGACTATTGTAATTCTCTTCTGCCAGGTTCACCAAAAACTCTTCTTAGGAAAAAAAAAATTACAAAAGTTTAAAACTCAGCTGCAAGGCTCGTTCTAATGCCAAAAATACTTGATCACGTCAAACCAGTACTTTATTTACTTCATTGTCACCCTGTAAACGCACAGATTCACTACAAACTCTTTGTACACTACAACACATTTTTCTCGAATGCATGCCCTTAAACAATGGAATTCTCGTCCATTACACATCCGCAATATACCGACAATAACAGCTTTCAAAACTGCACTCAAGACACATCTCTTTAAACTCTACTATCCTGACCCATTCCCTCCTCTGACGGAAAGACTGGGTAGCTGCATGTCTCCCATGGCTTGAAATGTAAACAGTTTTAAATATACATTTGTTTTGTTTTATTTCAATAATGCATGCTAGCTAATTTGTTTGAAATGTTTGAGTGTTATTCTTAATTTGTAAGTACAGAGTGGTGAGCCCAGCCCCAGGCTGCACTAATACACTAAATAAAACCACTTATAACAATAATACTAATAATTTAATAAATCTGCTATACTATTTTGATGGAGTCAAGAATTAGGCTGTGGTACTACACTATATCAAACCACTTAGAATAATAATACTATTAATTTAATGAATTTGTTAGACTATATTGATTGAGTCAAGATTTATTAGTAATTTAATGAACTTTTCAATCTATATTGAACAAGCATTTTATTAGAATTGATGATGGCTTTTTAATTTTACTTCTTATTTCTGTGGTCGGTTCAGCTAAAAAAAAACATGACGTTATCCATTACATAACACCGCACCCCATTTTGGTGTCCCACTAGTATGGTGCTTGGGAATATATGGCCACCGTTTCTCCCTTAACCGTGTCTCAGGCAACGGTCACTGCTTTTTAGTTAGGTATATTTTAAAGACTTGAAATATTTCTAATTTAAAAGTAAATCAATTTTAATTGTCGGTGATCGGCTAACGGTAAATGCGTACGTAGCAAATAGGTTGCGAGAGATATAGGGATAAGTGAGGGAGGGTTTGGGCGGGAGCGATTGCGGCGTTGTATCCCTACAAGTAAGGATCGAGTTCAAGAGTACGGGGTACTCCCTCTTTGATAGAGATGCAAGATACAAAGCATGGTTGGTTAAGCTTTATGAATAACTTAATATATATAAATTGTAATAAAAAAAATGAAAGTTTCTTGAAAGAAGCCAAAGAGATTTAGGCAAGTAGAATATCTCTGTATTGCACCAATTTATTTTTTTTTCTTATTGCAACGTTTGAAAAAAAAAAGATTGTCACTAAAATATTAAAAAAATAAGTATGTGTCATACAATCCTTTCATATATCTAATGAAAGATATGAACTATAACATTTATTTCCCTTTGAAATCAAGAATGACTGCGATATTTAATCATTTTATTGAAACATTTTAAAAAGACTAAATAATACATTTATAACAAATATTTATTTTTTGGTATAATTAAAATTGTCACTAAAATATTAAAAAAATAAGTATGTGTCATACAAACATTTAATATATCTAATGAAAGATATGAACTATAACATTTATTTCCCTTTGAAATCAAGAATGACTGCGATATTTAATCATTTTATTGAAACATTTTAAAAAGACTAAATAATACATTTATAACAAATATTTATTTTTTGGTATAATTAAAATTGTCACTAAAATATTAAAAAAATAAGTATGTGTCATACAAACATTTAATATATCTAATGAAAGATATGAACTATAACATTTATTTCCCTTTGAAATCAAGAATGACTGCGATATTTAATCATTTTATTGAAACATTTTAAAAAGACTAAATAATACATTTATAACAAATATTTATTTTTTGGTATAATTAAAATTGTCACTAAAATATTAAAAAAATAAGTATGTGTCATACAAACATTTAATATATCTAATGAAAGATATGAAATATAGCATTTACTTCCCTTGAAATCAATAATGACTGCGATATTTAATCATTTATTGAAACATTTAAAAAAAACTAAATAATACATTTAAAACAAATATTTATTTTTTGGAATTATTAAAATTTTGCTAATAGCATGAAAAACTGATAGTATTATGAATCATTAAAAATTGTAATTTGATATTATAAAATTTTGAACTAACTAGCTTTTGTTTTCGTAATAAATGAATTAAATTTTTAATAGGTAACTCATATGCAGACATTAATAAGAAAGTACACAGTCATTGCAAGGTGTGTAGTGTATAAGTTTTATTCTCAACTTGGTATCAAAACCTTGCTACGCTACTTATACTGAATAATCAAAACCACAATTAGTCCATGAGGTATTTGAAATCTTGGCGGTTCCTACCACAAGTAACAAATTTTAAAATTAAATAAAATGAAAAATATGCGCCATGAAGAAGGGGAACTAAACTCTTTATTTAAAAAAACGGATAATTACTACCCGTGTAAATAGTAAGTATATGTTTTCATCACCAGCAACTGAATTAGCACCAAGCATGTTAAACATTAACATCAGAAAAAGAGAACCAACTTAAAACGAAAATAGAATATGCAATGCTAATAAAGATTCGGGCCCTATCTTACACCGCTACCTATCAGACCCTAAGATTTGGCTACATATTTTTCAAAAACTTTACATGTCCACATCAGGCTGAAGTAATACCATAATCTGTACGGAAAATTAATTGGAGTTATGGAAATAATTACCAGACAATGTTTTGTGTCCACCAAACCGTAAACTATTTCGTAGACTTCGGTAGCATCTACTAAGTACCAGACTATTTTATAAGTCCATAAATCTCTGCATTTTTTATTAGTCTTCTCTACCATCAGCTTAGTACCGACTATGTCACGTGTCCATTAAACTTTGCATTATTCACTACACTTTGCTACCATCAACTTCACCCTAATTACATTCATGAACGACTGAAAGGACTTGGGAAAAGCTAAAACGTCAGAGTCCTTCTTGTGCAAGTAGTTGGATAGAATCTTATTATCTGTTGAAAGATCTTGCAGAATATCATAAAGTTTGTTACTTGAAAGCACATTTAGTCAGGTACATTTAGTAGATTGAAAGTTGACGTTTTGGAGCCACCTTTGCGTTGCAAATTACGAAAGCTAGTTTTAGACAACATATCATTGTCCAAGTTTTTTTTTTCGTAATACCTACTGGTCAAAAATAATGTTTTGTATCTTCTCCTCGTCTGTAATGGGTTGTTAACATCTCATTAAAAAAAGTGGTGAGTCTTAAGTCGACCTACTCTCACGTTTTGTTTGTTCAACAGTATTAAAAGTGAAAAGTTAAATAGTATTGCCTTCATTGCTTTTCCCGCTAACCCTACTACCGATAATATTTCTTATCATACTCACATTGTTAATGCATTTTTGTACACACTTATATATATTTATATATGTCAGTGGTTCCTAACATGTGTTTGATCGAACAACAAGGCTTCGGTGAGTCAGTGTCTGGGGTTTGGTGGAGGTCAAGACGAACACCCGACTCAGATGATTCGTGATCGGTTTTTGTGCAGTTCGACGATGAAACTAGCGTCCGCGGCCGATGACTATTCAAATACGCCAGCGCGAGCATGACAACGTGACATAGTAATAAAGTGCACCAGTGCGGGCATGACCACGTGGCATAGTAATAAAGTGCGCCAGCGCGTGCATGACCACGTGACATAGTAATAAAGTGCGCCAGCGCGAGCATGACCACGTGACATAGTAATTAAGTACGCCAGCGCGTACATGACCACGTGACATAGTAATGAATTGCGTTAGCGCGAGATCACACGTATCGGTATAGTGATAATTCTATCTCGTGGAGCCCTTGACGTCACGACAAACATACATTACGAATCGCGTAAACGCCACCTATACCAAGGCGCCTTGATCGTGTATACAAATGCTGTGACGAGCATGCGCAGAACGAACTCAATTTCGTACACCGACATAGCATCCTTTTTATTTCTCTATCGTGGCCCATTAGTCATCTTGTGACTGTCGTGGTGGTACGTCGTGTGCTTTCTTTCTTTATATTTGAATCCCTTTATACTAACTATGTGAAGCAAAACAATAAAGTGGTCGGATGAACATGTACACGAAACAATATGGGAGTCAGCGTCCTAAATGCAAGATTTGCAATGCAAAGTTGAGGAATTCTAGTCTTGCACTAGCAAAACTAAGAGAACACTACCTTAAGCTGCATAGGGATGGACAATACAAGAACACAATGAATTCAATATTAAGAGATACTAATTCGATGAAATTGCTACTCTGCTTGTTTTCGGCTTTGTACCCATCAACAAACTGATCCTCACAGCATCGTGTGGAGTTGCTTACGTGATTGCAAAGCAGGGTAAACCACAAACCATTTGTGAAACACATATAAAACCAGCCGTGTTGAGGATGGCCAATATCATGCAAGGAAAAGCGGCTGAAGTTAAGTTATCATAATTTCTCTTTCAAAGACACAATCAGTGACAGAATAGAGGACATGAGCAAAGACATCTTGGCTCAAGTAGTTGTAGATCTGATTTCAAGCTCGGAAAACTTCAGCCTTTAACTCGACGAGACCACAGACGTTTCCAATCTAAGCCAGCTTGCTGTATTCGTGCGCTATGTGAAAGACAACGTGATAAAGGAATCTCTCTGTGAAAAGAAAAAAAAATAAGAAGGTGCTGAATTTCATTAATCGCTTTTATTCTGATCCCCAGATCAGATCATCACCAATTAAGAAAGTAGCAGATATAATTTGGTTTGTTCAACTGACATGACAAATAGTTATTGGAATTGTTCCAAAATTAAAGTCTTACTATTATGAGTTCTTAAAAAGAAATATCAGAGCTATTAATACTGCTAAAGTTGGCTAATATTAATTTTAAAAGAAAAGTTTTTGAATGGTCTATATTTGATTTCTGAACATCATAGCTGAAAGGAACTTCCTATAATCTTCTTCAATTCTCTCGCTAAGCCTTCAAAGGTTTCTTACGATATGTATGTATTTAGTTTCATGTTAGCTGAGGTTTTCAAAACTTACTCTTATTAATAACCATGTGCCATTCACCATAGAACTCTTTAAGTCTTTATGAACGGGTCCTACTATCAATTGAAAGTGATACGGTTAAGGGTATTATTTAGATAACGTCATTGTTTGGTTCGCAGCTTTGAAGACCATGAAGGAAACATTTGAAATAAAGGTAATGCAATTTTTAAAAAAAGTAGAATAAATGTACACTGTGGACTTATTAACAAGAGGAAATCCATCATTAAAATCGATTGGAGGGGGGGGGGCACTATGATTTGATTGCACTGGATGACATTGACTTTAGCTACGCCTCCGATATAATAGGGGCAATAGGGGGAGGGGGGCTGAGGCTATGTCCCTTTCAGTTGAGGACATGAGGGGCAGGGATGGAGGTCTGAGACCTTGAATGAGAGGACTCGGGGATATTACTTAAGTGCTTCATCCCTGAAAGTCAGGAGAAAGTTCGAGAATTCTACAGTTTATCTCATTTATTTTAAATTTAGAATATTCAAAATGTGTGAATAATTTGCTAGAGTATCAAGGTCGGCGATCTGACTATTCCTTTTTAGTGTGTCCATATGAAGGGATCGAATCGGTTCGGTTGTGTCTTGAAATACGACAACTGTAGATGCAGTACGCATCACATGCTTGTAATAATGATTGCTATATATACTTTAACTAAAGTTGAGTTTTTATAGTTAATATTTTAAATAAAACATAAAAATATTAAATATACGTTAATAAAAATTGCAACGAGTAATTGAAAAATTATTGTACTAAAAATTATATTTACAAAATTAGTATAGCACAATTAAATTAATATGTCTAACAGAAAACCAAAAGAGCATCAATTTAATTGTGTAGAAAACTTTATCGATTGTTTTCCTTGAAATACATTTTATAGCAATAAAACTTGATTGTATATAATATATTGTTTCATTTACGCCAGTTTTTTAGTCAGTGGTCAAGTGGTCTAAACTGAGTAAATCTCAATTTGTGGTCGGGAGTTCAATTCCAGCCAAAGCCAAGTCAAGCAAAACATCTCACCAGCACCCCGGGTAGATGGGACTCGTTAACCTTGGATGGTGTCATACAGGCGGCAAAAATCGAAACAATGAATCATTCCGACAACCCCTGTGACGCAAGGATGCCGTCGCTGAGAGTGCAGTGAGCATGCTAAAATAGCTAGGATACTTAGCGCTATATAAGTATTCAATCAATCAATCAATCAATTTATATACATGAACTGATTACAAATTATAATTTATCATACAAGCATTCTTTTCACATAAAAAAAAAAAATATCACACATTTTTAAGACTCTCTTTTCTGACTTTACTATCAAATCAAAGTGATACGGTAAAAACTATTGACTTTGATCAATTGATTGACAGGTTTGAAGCTTTGAAGACTGGGATACAAAAAACAACATTAAAATTAAAACTGTTAATAAAATGCAAATATAACCATAAATTAAAGTTTTGAAGATCTTAATTACACTTACCTCCTTACCTTCACATAATGTGTTTTTTTTTTGGGGTCATATTTATACTATATGCTTACTTTAACAAGAACAAATCGATCATGAAGGAGGGGAGGGGGGACACAATGAGTTTATCGCACCAGTTGACACCAACCCTCATTACGTCATTGTAATAAGAACATATGTTTTTCTTTATGTAGGCTATTTATAATTTTCCAATCAATTGTCATTGAAGCAAATCTTCTACAAGTTCATTAAGCTGGGAATTTCATAACAATACATTATAAAATAAGCAAAGATACGATTATTCCAATAAGCCAAAGTAATGAACATGTTATTTGATTGCATTGTACATTTTCAGCACGTAAATAAATCATTTTAAGTGCAACATATTTTTATTAAATTATTTCACTAGTATTTTTTTTTTAAACTGTCATTCATTGAATTCTCTTAGCCACATTAGTTCGCATCAAGATGTCTGACTTCAGTGGGAGCAAGCTGGTAAATGTTTACCTGAGGCTGGCTGTCATGAAACAGGACTTTATGGTTCTGGCTATTATGACACGCGCCGCTCTGAGGTTGTCTCTCATGAAACAGGACTTTATGGTTCTTGCTATTATGACACGCGCCGCTCTGAGGTTGTCTCTCATGAAACAGGACTTTATGGTTCTTGCTATTATGACACGCGCCGCTCTGAGGTTGTCTATCATGAAACAGGACTTTATGGTTATGGCTATTATGACACATGCCGCTCTGAGGTTGGCTATCATGAAACAGGACTTTATGGTTCTTGCTATTATGACACGCGCCGCTCTGAGGTTGTCTATCATAAAACAGGACTTTATGGTTATGGCTATTATGACACATGCCGCTCTGAGGTTGGCTATCATAAAACAGGACTTTATGGTTCTGGCTATTATGACACATGTCGCTCTGAGGTTGTCTATCATAAAACAGGACTTTATGGTTATGGCTATTATGACACATGCCGCTCTGAGGTTGTCTATCATAAAACAGGACTTTATGGTTATTGCTATTACGACACATGCCGCTCTGAGGTTGTCTCTCATGAAACAGGACTTTATGGTTCTTGCTATTATGACACGCGCCGCTCTGAGGTTGTCTCTCATGAAACAGGACTTTATGGTTCTTGCTATTATGACACGCGCCGCTCTGAGGTTGTCTATCATGAAACAGGACTTTATGGTTATGGCTATTATGACACATGCCGCTCTGAGGTTGGCTATCATAAAACAGGACTTTATGGTTCTGGCTATTATGACACGCGCTGCTCTGAGGTTGTCTCTCATGAAACAGGACTTTGTGTTTCTGGCTATTATGACACGCGCTGCTCTGAGGTTGTCTCTCATGAAACAGGACTTTGTGTTTCTGGCTATTATGACACGCGCCTTCCTAAGGTTGGCGATCATAAGTCAGGGCGTTCTGGTGTATGCAATTCGGTGTTAAGCTATTTTGATATGGGCCTCTCTTTGACAGGATGATTTGTGATAGGCTGATTTTGACAAGCTCTTCCAAGATAGGTTGTTTTGTGGCAGGCTGTTTCGGGGCAGCCCCTTCTTACAAAGATTGTTCTAGGACAGAACATTATGATGCAGGCTGTATTTTGTTAGGCTGCTCAGACAAAAACCGATATAAGGCAGCCTGTAATGATTTAGTCTGATCTGGGGCAGGCTATTCAGTGGCAGGTTGTTCTAAGGCAGGCTTTTCTAAGACATGCATTTCTAAGGCATGATTTTCTGGGAAACGCTGTTCTCATAGGCTATTTTATGTCAGGCCGTTGTGAGGGAGGCTCATCTGAGGCAAACAATTCTAGGGAGGCTCGTATGTAGCAGGACGCTCTAAGGTAGGCTGCTATTAGGCAGGCCGTTCTGAGGTAGGCTTCTTTGAGGCTGGCCGTTCTGAAGTAGGCTAAATTCAAGTATAATAAAAATAAACCTATCGCTTTTCAACATATTTTTTTTTAAAGTGCTATTTGAAAGGCTCCACAATTCTCTCCACTGACCAAGTTTCGTCGGCGCCCATGATCGCCAATGTTTGTATCTATAGATACACTGGCCTGTGTCTTAGCGACTATTGGTGTCGCTATGGGCGGTTAAGTACTTTTTAGATTGTTAAGCCTCAGCTCTGTTCTAACATTAAATACGATCAAGGCTCACGCTAGTCATGCGCTTAATGACATATGTCCCATCTACCACCCCTTAGCTACGCCTGTTGCCAAAGTCACTGCCCCCACGCCCGAAATCTTAAGTGTCTACGCCACTACTTAGGTAAAATGTCTGCTAGAGACACTGTACATAGATACTGTCGTTTCTCGACGACCGATTGGTGCCACATGAATTTCATAATGCAATATGTCAGGCATTAGATAATAGAAGCACATTTTTGGTTTATCCCCAGGTTTAGGGATCGAATTCATGTGGACTACAGCTGAAAATATGCCATAATAATCCACTTGAAGATTGTATGGAAGACCAAGAAAAATTGGTTAACATATCACAATATACATATATTTCTGTAAGATAAAAAAATTTAAGGTAATATCTTCATAAAACAAAAAGATTTTAACAAATAGGTCAGTCATAATTTTTAAGAATATTTGCAAAGTTATTGTATAAAAATGATTACTAAACTAATTTGTATTACAAAAAAAATTAGCAAACTCAAAAAAATCCTCAAAAATGTTGACGAAATAAAAGTTAAAAAGCTAAATAAATTGTTTCCCTTTTAAAATAAATGTTAGTAATGAAAATAAAAAAAAAATTAAAAAATAGCACAATAAGAACAACATATGTAGAAACTGTAGTAGTAACCAGGACAATACGAGAATAAATTTTCTGCTAAGGGCCTTCAACATAAGATAGGGCAGATGTTTCGACCACTTTTTAACAATTTTTTTTATTTACAGTGTACTTAAATTGACAGGATTTTACTATAAAAAAAAACAAAAAAACACTATTTTACGCACCAAATGCAAATGCGTTTAAAAAAAAATAATTTAACGTATATATGGGTCATTACATTTCACGTTATTGAACTCATTATTGGACAATACTTTCTTTCAAGCATTTATAATTATTTGTATTCTACGCTCTATACCAAATTCTCTGATTTAGCAGCAGTTCTTGAAGAAGCAGTCCACGAATTTTGATAACATTGTATTAAACGACGAATTATCAAAAACATGCAATTTGAGGTCAAATGATAGTTCACATTAAAAGCCTGACCTTCAAAGTAGGGATAGTCGTTAATTATAAATTATATGATGTCAGTTTGCTTTTTAGGCTCCCAACCTCTCCAATTGGTATCAATGACCGTCTCATGACTTTAAAACTACTCCTCTACCATGGAAAGAAGTATGTAACATTAGTCAGTGTCTACGCACAAACCATGACAAACACAGAAGAGACGACATATAACTTTTATGAAGACCTGAAAACTGTCATCTCTTCCACACCGACTGTTTACAAACTCATTATACTCGGAGATTTCAATTCACGTGTCGGTAGAGACTACACCCCTGGGGGCAGTGATTGGGTAGTATGGTGTTGGAAAGTACAACAGCAAAGGCCTACTGCTACTTCAGACTAGTGCTGAACATGGCCTTCTAGTATCGAACTCCAAATTCAGCCTCCCTACACGCAAAAGGACCTCCTGGATGCACCCCGTTCAAAATACTGGCACCTAATTGATAATGTCATTACCTCATCGCCAGAAACAGGGACCGCCAGGGCGCGAGGGTGCCTAAAGCCATGGGGGGCGCCGAATGTTGGACTGATCACCGCCTCATTATCTCAAAGATGAAAATAAACATCCAACCTGAGGGACGACCTAAGGCCACCAAGCACCGAAACACCTCAACATATGTATACTGAATTTCTCTAATGTGAGACAAAACATTGTTGACTATCTGGATGAACGCCTTGATAAATGAACGCTGGACAGCCAGAAAGTGGAAAAGGAGTGGACCACGCTTCGTGAGACTGTGTATAACACAGCCGCTGAGCGTCTCAGACGCTCTTTCAGGAAACACAGGGATTGGTTAAAAGAAAACAACACATCGATCGAAATTTTACTTGAGCGAAATCTTCGGGCGTACAAGGCCCTCCATGATGACACACATTTCAACAGAAAAACAGCTGGTCTTATTATGGTTGAATGTATCACTTACTTGTGTCTAGGTGTAATTTATGTATGAATGTATTACTTGCTTGTCTCTAGGGAAAACTCTTGTATGAATTTAGCACATTTTTTTTTTCTCTGGGATAACTCTTGTATGATTTTAACACTGGCTCGGGATATGATCTTTAACCCATCTATACGGTTGCAAGGATTTCTTGCCCTGTTGAAAATAAGGCAATTCGCAACCAGGCAAAATATTGTTATAATAAAAATAGCCTGAAAAATCACTTTGCACCAGCAACAAAGTCAGATCCAATCAACTTTGAACACAAATATCCAATGTATAGCAGATAATCTTATTAGTCATCACCACAGTAACATCTAAGTCAAGATAACTGTATTAGTATTCTCCAAAGTCAGACCACAGATGTCTAGAGTCGACGATGGGCGAATAATTTACACAAACATACTTATACGTTGAATTAGAAAATTGTACTTTCAAGAACAAAAATAATTTCACACCATAATGGTAAAGTTTTCGAATAATGAATATATTTATTTTATCCATTTGATCTATTTGATCTCATTGTTTTCTAAAACAACATGAGCAAGTAAAAGACAACCAAATGTCTGTGTAAGGACGCATTTTTGGATTTTTATTTTGAGTATTTCGTTAAAAACAAATGTCTTACAAATTAAAAATATGTCACCTAGCATTTAAGAAATATATCTGTATATTGTCATATCTTTTAGTGCCACCATTTTGGTATCGACAGATACACTGATTAGTGGCTTAGCTGCTGTTAGTGCCGCCATCTTGGTATCGACAGATACACTGCCAAGTGGCGTACCTCCTCTTAGTGCCGCCATCTTGGTATCGTCAGATACACTGCCTAGTGGCTTTGTTGTTGTTAGTGCCGTCATCTTGGTATCGACAGATACACTGCCTAGTGGCTTAGTTGTTGTTAGTGCCGTCAACTTGGTATCGACAGATACACTGCCTAGTGGCTCAGCTGCTTTTAGTGCCAACATCATGGTATTGACAGATGCACTGCCTAGTGGCTTAGCTGCTGTTAGTGCCGCCATCTTGGTATTGACAGATAAACTGCCTAATGGCTTAGCTGCTGTTAGTGCCGCCATCTTGGTATCGACATATACACTGCCTAATGGCTTAGGGTTTCCGAGTAGGAGGGCTTTCATTAAAATAAATATTGTCTCAATAGGCTCAACTCACTAGAACATATGTGGCCCCCCATGTCAGCACTAATGGTAAATGTTATTCAGGCGATGTCCGGGTATGATGACGTCAAGGTTAACCTTATCCTAGTGTTGACATAATTCACCGTCCCCAACTATCTCAATCAGGAAGAAACTATATTAATTTTAAATGAAGTGTCAAAAGAGTAGCGTGAGGAGTGAATTTATTTTGACACAACAAATGAAAACAAATTAATTATCAAAAATTTAAAATCAAAAGACACCAAACCCACAACTCTGTTTATCATGATACTAAAGTGTACGATAACCATGCATACATCAATTCACTTAAAAGCATACACTAAGGCCAACGCGTATTAATTACCTCATGATTAAGGTACACAAAAGAAATTGAGGCCCCGATGGGTCAACCTGAAATGGTCTATACTAAATGTATCGTTTAAAGAGTAGATGTCTGCAGTTATTCTTTCAAGTCAGTCAAATTATTTTATATCCATGCTTTAATCGTAAAGTAGTAACATTGTGTTGGGTTATGAAATATTAAAAAGTTAGTCATCTTAATTCATAGCGGTATTTAAGTAAATACTATTCCTAAAACACAATAACTTTAAAGTGTAAAAAGTTTCCTTTGAACATAGTACTAAATCGTACGCTTTTCATGCTAATAACATGCAAAACTTTGGATACTGTTTAAATACGTTATCGTTTTGATGTTCTTTTGTTACTTTCATTTTTTCCCCAAGTACAACTTGTTACAGTAGTACAATCCTACTCTATTATAACTGGTAATATGTTATCAAATAGCGGAATTCAAAATAACGATTGTTGCAAAATATTTTCAATTTTTGTTAAAAAATAAATCCCCAAAATGTGTTGTAATAAAACCCAAAGCATGTTTGCTAGTCATTTCTCCTTCTATTGTCTCTTGAACATACTTTGTGTATGCAAATTGTTCCGGTCACGCATTTTAAGTCTCCATTGTCTAGTTATCTGTATGCATAATCTCCCCCTTTTTACGTCCCGTTTAAAAAAAAATAAATAAATACATTTTTATAAAAAGGTTATATTTTTTTAACCTATTGGCGGCCACATTTTCACGCTCAGACACTCATACACAACTGTAGATCACTGAAGCAAAAACTGTTCAACAATTATGCTTTAGTCATAAAGGTGTGACACCCTAAGCTCTCCGGGTGATATTTTAACGTTTAGTAATCTAAGGGTGGGCGTTGCCAAAGGGTGGGTGGAGGGGAGGGAAGGAGAATAATTCCTATTAATCGCAGAAGGAGCATCACATTATTTGTTTAATACTTAAGAAAACCTGTCTCGTGTGTTTAAAGGTAGAGCAAAGTTTATGAAAACAAATTGTTTTAGCTGTAGAGTATTATACTCTTCAGTATCAATAGAGTTAATGACGTATTTTAAAGAAAGAATAAGTTAACATTAATACTTTCGTTGAACATTTATGAATTTTATCAAACTTAAAATATCGTGTCAAGAAACACAAATTACAATGATGAAACGTCATAAAAAAAATTCATATGAATCATAACCTGGATCAGGAGTGTGCCCGGATAAAGCACTTCTGGAAGTAATCTGACCATCCCCCCCCCACTCAAAAAAATCTCTTATCACCAGCTCAATGTCTGATACGTGGCTCAGTAAGTCACAATGACATTAAACCGATTTTTGGACTTAGACGAGATGCTTGGTGCTTGCTCTTCTCTCGATACTGATCAGCCCAGTATTGCAGTTCTTTCGGGTAATTGTCAAATGAAACGATTAGTTTCAAAACAGATAATCTTTAACAAGCAATATTTTTTTCATTTACCGTTGTTTGTAATGGTATTTTTTTCTCATTGTTATCGCCTCACATAAGATGGTGTGTCTCTGTAATCTGCTTCACCTTGATCGAGCCACCTTGATCTATATAAAACGTAGGGCTCAATAAATCTGTTGATACTTCGATCAAAAAAGCGTCTGATGTCAAGACAAGATTGATGATAACAATAATGATCTCTGTCACAATATAAGCGTCTGATGTCAGGACAAGGTCGGTGATAACAATAATGATCTGTGTCACCAAAAAAAGACTCTAATTTCATGACAATGTGAGTGATAAAGTCAAGGATCTCTGTCAATATAAGCTTTTGATGTCAAGGAGAGTTTAGTGATAACAGTAATGATCTCAGTCACCATAAAAGCTTCTTATGTCAGGACAAGCTCGGTGACAACAATAATGATCTCAGTAACCATATAACCTTCTGATGTCAGGACAAGGTCGGTGATAAAAATAATGATCTCTGTCCCCACATAACCTTCTGATGTCAGGACAAGTTCGGTGATAACAATAATGATATCTGTCCACATATAAGCTTCTGATGTCAGGATAATTTAAGTGATAACAATAACGATAAATGTCACCATATAAGCTTCTGATGTCAGGACAAGGTCGGTGATAACAATAATGATCTCTGTCCCCATCTTTGCTTCTGATGTCAGGACAAGTTCGGTGATAACAATAAAATCTCCATTAAGATATATACGCTTCTAATAATACAAGTTTAAAGATGAAACCTCTAGTACCACGATAGTTGAAACATACACATTCGACCCGGTCTATGAGTACATCATGATCCAGAACAGTTACCAAACACACTGGAGCCTGTCCATGATATCATCATCAATCACATCAGTTGCCACACACACTGGAGGCAATCAATGATATCATTATGCTCCACACCAGATACCACGCACTGAAATTACACTCATTTCTTAATAAATATTAAACAATGTGGCTATCGACCAAAATGTGGAAACATGTTTGTATCGAGAAAGAGAAAGACGCATCCCATCACTGCTAGACGTAATATCTCACAGGAGTTCTGACCCTGACGTCATCAAAAAAATCGTTTGAATATGGCCAAGATGATTGATGTTTATTTTATTACTTTGCGACTCATACATTTGTTGTCATGAAGTAAAGTTTCATTTTAATTTCTTTTTTAAAAAAAAGTTTCTTTAGAATAGATCTATTTCCCCAAAAACGTGATTATGTAATTATAAATTCTATATGAGGTCGTCATTTAATTTAAGAAATATACATATACAGCGTTTAAATGGATTTTATGAATGTTTCATGCCATATTGATTGAGTCAAGAATTAGTAGTGGTGTCATGAATGTGTTATATTACATTGATTAAGTAAAAAATTGGAAGTGATTTAGTGAATGTGTTATACTTTAAAGATGTGAAATATATTTAATTGTTTGACAGCTATTGAAATATGCAGGGATATTTTACGACCAAGGATTTTCGTGAGCTATTTGTAACTGGTGGTGTATGAGAGAGATAGAGAATAATTTCCGCGTTTCAGCCCTACAAGTAGTGAACGATTTCGAGAGTACGAGTGTTCTCTCATTTAGAGAAGAAGATTATAAGTAATCATTGTTTGGTTAAGCTTTAGAAATTAGTATATATATTATATTATAATTAAAACTTCAACGTTTCTTATAAGGTAGCAAAAGAGAGCTAGAAAAATATTATTAAGCCATGTAATGCAAAAAAGATGCTTTTTCTTATTACAAATGTTGTAAAATTATTTTGTCAAACAAGAATTTAAAAATATATATTATGTGTCATAAAATATTTTAATATATTTTTCAAAAAAATATAAATATAGTGTTTATTTCCCTTTAAAAAATATTTATGTCATAAATAACCTTTTCAAACATTATAAACAATGAAATTCATTTAAATATATTTATTTTTAATAACATGAACCATACAATGAAAATTATTTTTAGCCTTATGACTGTAACAATTCTAAGGTATTGAAGGACAACTATTTTATACTGTTTAGTACATTTTGAAACGTTTTTTTTTAATGAGTTATATTCGTTTCTTAATATTTTGCTGATCAATTAAAATAAAATTGTGTATCATGAATAATCAACGACATTCTTTTGATATTAGAAAATATTAAACAAACTTTATGTAAGCTAGATAATAAATGAAGGAAATTGTAATACACCAACTTAAAGCTAAACATTAATAATTAGGTAACAAAATATCACTGTCGTAGTAGTCTCAACTTAGTGTCAAATCCATGCTACGCTAATAAAACGCAACACACTACCTACTATGTAGTCCCATCAGAATTGGAAATCTTGGCTATTCCGATAGCATTTACAATCTGGCTGTTCCTATAGTATTTGAACTCTGATTTTTCTAGATAATTTGAAAATATTTCCTGTTTTTACAGACAAAAACTTTGGGTAACTTCTGTCATTGTCACATTCTTGGGAAAAGAAACAAACTACAACTACGACAGAGTTTTGGGGCACAAACCATTCTAAGTAAATATCAAGGTCATGGTTTGATATAATTTGCTTCTGATCTCCAGATATGTCCTAAATCAGTCTTTGTCCGCGTTCTATGTGACTGTGTTAAATCTGTGAAAGCTTATTTATCTTCATCTGGCTAATTTGAAACACAAAACTGTCATTTTAATCTGCTTTAAAAGTTTATTGGACATATTCTTTGATATGTCTCAACACACATCTCGGGTGAGAGCTTTGCACAAATCACTTTTAAAATATCACAAAGGTCTTCCACTTAAAATACAGGCAATCAGTACACAGTACACGAAGGAAGAGATTCATGCTTACAAAACAGCTAAACCTGAACAGGCTGTTATTTTTTATAGATAAGTTGAATAAATAGTATGCGACTTAAGCCAAGCATTTAGATGAGTGGACTAAATATTATGAGACTTTAGCTAATCAATTTGAGCAGCGTAAAACGAAGCACGAAATAGGAATAAAGCTTTCTTCTGAAATGTCAGACAATTTTTCTGAGGAACATCCTGGTGAATTACATAAACTGTTTCAAGAAACTACATAAACAATGACAATAAAAGATACCAAGATCGACTAAGCCACATTATATTTTCCTGCGTAGTGTACAAGAACATTGTGGATCACAAAAAAAATTGCATTACACAAATTAAATTAAAAAGTGGAAAATGGAGAATTCGAGATTCCAAAATGGATATAATTATAAATAAGCAGGCATTCAAGATTTTGCTCCATCTTAGAGTAAATTGTAAAATGAGTGTTTTAAAAGTTTTCATAATTTAGCATGATTCTTTGAAATGTTAGCCTACTGTTGTTAGGTTATTTTCTTCATCTACTTTTCCTTTCTTATTTGTGATTCTTATTGTTAAAGTAAGCCCATGATTTGGTTGACCAGCTGTTACTAAATAATTCTATATGGCTTAACTATTTTTTTCAACACACTCAGCTTCATTAAAGATGTACACTATTTGTTAATAACTTGCGATCTAAGCATTTCGTCAATAATTAGTTTGAGATTTTGGTAGTGACAAGTCAAATTAGTGGAACAACGTTTGAACATGTGAAATAATCTTTTTAGACTATTTAAATAAAATAAAGTTTGTTTATGTAGCCGCTATTGTAAGTTATAAGTGTGATATTCATAGTATGACTGAAATCGTCCACGGATAAAGGTATTATACTTTCAAATTTTTTTTTGAATATAATTTGAAATGTCATTTTTATTGTTATAATAGTTTTTTTGTTACAATGTCCAAAAATGTTTTGTCCCAATAAATCATATAGTGTAATATCGCTATCTGGCAAAAAGTCATCTTAGTTTTGAAAAAGGCAAATGCATAAGGCTTCTTATTCATGATCTTTATTTGAGCTCTTGGCTGGCTGGATATTTTTGTAATGAAATAGAAAAGTTTTACTTCTAAAACTATACAATCAAAGGGAAAATTACACAAAGTGATATTTCAGTCATGCAATAACACATGAAAAAACATTCAATTTAAACGTAGCTAGAATTTTTTTAATTTTATCACAAATATTGTTGAATAAACAAGTATACCTATCAAATTTTCAGTTATAGTTTTTGCTTTTCCACACAGACAAATAAAAATGTTATGTGTTGAAAAACGATAAATTAATAAAAATTATGTAAACGACTTTTTTAAGGGTTGCAAAAAGATTTAAACATTTTAAAATGCATGAAAAAAAAAGAAACCTAGTAGTATGAAACTCACGATTTTGATCCTTTGTTGTAAGGATACAAATCCATTATAACATCTCTCTCACACACAACCAAACCTATTTGATTCTTATTTGTAGGTATTTAACGTGATAAGACCCACTCTATCACACACCAACTCCTTCCCGAGCATTCCTCGGTCCCACAATCTCCCTGTACAAAAACAGGAATAGCTGATTACTGTTATTAAACGTATATTATACGTCTTTAAGTTAGAACTATTTTAACTTCTCTATCACACACCAACTCCTTCCCGAGCATTCCTCGGTCCCACAATCTCCCTGTACAAAAACAGGAATAGCTGATTACTGTTATTAAACGTATATTATACGTCTTTAAGTTAGAACTATTTTAACTAATTATTGTATTACCATCTAAGAAACAGTGAAAGTAGCCTCAGACCTAGCTAAATGAAGAATAGTGGGACACATATGGCCATCCATTTTACTAAAGGGGAAACTAAAACATGGTATGTTGCTATTTAGAGTGTAGTTATTTTTAGAGCTGATGTGTGATGTAGGCGTGAGAATAAATCAATGTCCCATTGCGCCAAACACTCTAGGTCAGCCTATGCCAATGGTCAGCCCAGATATCATAGCGCCAAACACTCTAGGTACGCCTCTGCCAATGGTCAGCCCAGATATCATGGTGCCAAACACTCTAGGTACGCCTCTGCCAATGGTTAGCCCAGATATCATGTTGCCAAACACTCTATGTACGCCTCTGCCAATGGTCAGCCCAGATAGCATGGTGCCAAACACGCTAGGTACGCCTCTGCCAACGGTCAGCCCAGATATAATATTATTAAAATGGAGTGTCGTGATTTTTTTGACAAATATTAATTGGGGCGTATCACAAATCTTGGCAATACTAGTGCATCACTAACACTGGCAACTCAACTAGATAGTGTATCTATCAGCAACAAGCAAATAATGGCCAGTGCTAGTTTGTTGGTTTTTTTTCGGAGAGATGGTAAGACTTTGGAAGCATAAATATCTCTTGAATAAAGGTGGGGAGAAGCTCTAGGGCGGTATTCCCAAGAAATTTTAGGATTATTCCAAAATCAAAGAGGTGAATTTTAAACTTGTCAGAGAAAGGACTTTAATCATCATAGGTAGTATTTATGGCTTTCAGTCCCATACAAAGCTGAACACACTCTCGTTATGACTTGCCCTTGGGGTGATCATTTAGCACAAGCATATATTCAACGGCACATTGTCACATTAGTCAGCGCAGGTGAGCGATGAGCAAAACTTGATTGTGCAAATGACTGTTGGTCAAATTCAAAATGCAGGTGGTTTTTTTGCGGTAATTGCTCCTGTCAGTAAATTTTAAGAGAGAGTTTGAGTTTTGTAACGCGCCTTATATATATATATATATATATATATATATATATATATATATATATATATATATAT
>CAXITT010000817.1:102181-115494 GCA_964033795.1 Lymnaea stagnalis | reverse complement strand
ATCTGTGACAAGAATGTCTGCTGAGAAGCGCGTAAATTAGCCATAATTATGGACATCTATTAATAGCTCGATCCCAACCGGAAGTACATTCATTCAAAGTTTGTAGTCAAAGATAATTCTTTTTTTTTCTTTTAATTTTGTTTGTTCTGGTCATGAAATCTTTATAGTCCACAGAAATCCTGTGATAACTGCAAAATTCAACATTACATGTTAGCACAGACCTGAATATATATTTGCAAAATTCGTATAACAACGAAGGAAATACAAGTTACAATAAAGTTTAGGTTCCCTTGAACTCAGAGCCAAACATGAGGGCTCTTAAACCCTTACAGTTACAGAGGGCAGAGGTTATTAAAAGTCAAGGTTAGAGGGGTGGAAACCAAAAAGAATGGCAGAGGGCCTTGAAATCTCAAGCTGCTCTGCTTGACTTGCCTTTCTGATACAAATAGTTTCTTTAATCAATCTTCAAGTTTAATCAATGTTTATTTAATGTATTTTTTGGAGTTATTAATAGAATCAATAAAGGATTTGACCAAAAAAAAAAAAAAAAAAAACGCAAACAAAAAACTATTGCTTCCAATTCAAAAAAGGTGTTGGACTGCGACAAAGCTTTAAAATAGATTAAATTAGACACAAACAAAGCGTTTCAATTTAACAATATATGTTCAGCTTTATTAATAATTTTACATAATACAAAAGTATACGTTTCGGCAAATATCTTCATGAGTACGACAACAAAACAATTAAATAAGTACAAATGAAATTTACATAATTTATTATATATATACATAGATCCTACTTAAACAAAGGAGAACAAAATAGGAGTGGGGGAAAAACCGACCCTAAAATTAACATTTCTGCTAATGATCAGACAGGCCAATTTTTACACAGTACGAAATTTTTTTTTATCACATTATAAAAGCCTCTAACAATATTAGGTTTAAATATATGAATAATGTAATATATTTCAAGTCAGCGGCTACTTATTTAATGGAAATATAATCTTTTTTTTTTTTTTTAAAATTTTATTTTCGTTTCATTGTACTCAATAGCCCAGAGGGCTCTTTACCTGCCCCTAGGTAAAGTGCATCAGTTTTTGAGAGATGTCTGAAAGATACATGGGTAGAGAGTACGAAAAATAACATAATATTATAATAAATTGTATTTTTACATTAAGAGTGTGTCCATTCTTTAATTTCCCGTAATATTGTTTTCGAAAATCCAACGTCAGGAAATAACAATGCCGATTACTAGAGTTATTAACTTGTCTCAATTTATTGACCAACATGTCCTTTCTTCTGAGGGAGGCGCTTAAACAAAAAGTTATTGCCTTAATGGCGTGGTTCTTAATTCAAGTTTTCACATAAATTGTTGTATTATTTTATTGCTCCTTTTTTTTTTTAAAGTTGTATTGCTATAAATCTTTTTCATGGGAAACAATTATTTTCCCTTTCTATATGTTTTGTCTATTTGTTTTAATATTTTTCTAAGACATTTTTAAATTCATTTTGTAATGAATATGTATTTAATATTATTTTAACATTTAAAATGTTGCAACCGTCCTAAAAAATATTACTTACATTTCATTTTTCCTTTTTTTTTTTGTATTAAAATAAAAACTTGAAATATATAATTTTTACAGAAAAATATGTACCATTAAATATACTTAACAAATGGTTGAATTATTGCGACAAATTTCTACAAGTGGATTATTTGTCTCATCTTAAGCTATAGTCCACTTGAATTCTAACCCTAAATCTAGGTCAGCGGTTCTCAAGCTTTTGGTCACGATAATTCTTGGGGTCTAACGGCTCTTTCAGAGGGTCCCTTAAGTCCATCGGAAAACACATATACTTTGTATTTATGAAGTAGCAACGAAAAACAATTGTTGCTAGGGACGCCGTTACAAGAGAAACTGTATTAATGGGTCAACATTAGAAAGGTTGAAAACCACTGATCTAGGGTATATACAAATGTAATTCAGTAGTATACTGTAAGGCATGCTACATTATGTCATAAAAATGCCATCCTTAGGTCCTAGCAAAAGAATAGAGTAGCTCTATACAATGCTTCTATCAGACATCTTTCACGGGTTAATGGGGGGTGGTGTTTCACATTTTCTGGAAAGTGGGGAGGCAGTTGCCATGGCATAGATGAGGGGTGGCAGATGGGACTAGCGTAGGGAGGCAGTGGCCATGGCATAGAAGAGGGGTGGCAGATGGGACTAGCGTAGGGAGGCAGTGGCCATGGCATAGATGAGGGGTTGCAGATGGGACTAGCGTAGGGAGGGGCAATTTAACCTTTGATAGTATTTAATGAAAATTAATGGGTTTCATGGTTAAAGGGGGAGGGGGGTGTAAACCTAAATCTTGTCAACTGACGCTAAACACTCTAGAAAATGTTGGCCGCCAACGTAGCACTTATAGTACCTATCCAGCTCATTGATTATACTTTTCGAATTGGCCATTCTCATTTGTATGAGCCGAGTCTCCAGGAGACATCTTATTGTAAAAATATGATCCGTGGTTTGCCTATTCTGCTGGAATCCACATTGATAGTCATCTAAGATATGTTTACTATACATTTTCCATTTATCTCGATATAATAATATGTTTGTAAAGAATTTGTACATACCATTAAGAAGGGAGAGTCCTCTATCGTTTGAGCAGATCAACTTAGATCCTTTTTTTGTAAATTGGGATTATCAGTGCCGGGTTCCATTCAATGGGCATTTCTTCCTCCTGCCAGATTCTTGATGTCAAATCATGTATTTTCCTATGCAGTTCGTTACCACCTAACTTTATCAGTTCTGCAGGTATAAGGTCTATTCCTGAGGCTTTGTTGTTGTTCATGGTGGAGATTACATCTTTTATTTCATTTAATGTTGGTTGGTTGTTTAGTGGGTCCGGTCCTTCTTGTGTTGGTGTGTAATCCTCATTGGTTCCTCCACCTGAGCCATTCAGTAAGCCTCCTAAGTGTTTTGCCCATCTCTCAAGTAATCTACTGCTCTCTGTTATCAATTCTCCAACCGTATTTTCACACATGTGTGAACTTACTTGAATGCCATTCTTTTCCTGCTTTATCGTCAGCTACATTCCACTCACATCTCTTTCTTTTGCCAACTCTTCTGTCTCTACTATTTTTTATTTTTCCAAAACACATTTTTTCTTACTTCAATTTTTTCAGGCCACTCTTATTGATTCATTACATATTAGCCGCGTTCTTCTTGTTTCCCTTTGCTACATCAGTAGTCGAGCCATGTTTCTTTGTTCTATAAGTTCTTTTCATTATTCGTCATACCATCCTTTTCTTTTCACTAACGGTTTAAATCAAATCGTTTCCTCTGTTACACTTTCAACTTTTTTGCTTAATCTTTTCCCATTGCTTGTTTATATCAAAATTGATGGTTGATTCTCTTTTGGATAATTCTAGTTGAGTTTCAATCTTCTGTTGACATTCCTCAGTAATTTTGGGTTCTTACTCAATTTCTGTCTATTGTACTGTTTTTCTCTTTTATTTGGTTATTGTGGATGTTGCAAATTCTTTGTTTATATTTGATTCTAACAAATATGGGGTCTGAGTCTAATTCCATCCCTCCACAAATTTGCACATCTACTATGTCTGAGCCATGCCTCCGGTCAGTCAGTACCTGGTCTTTTTGATTACGGGTAAATCAATCAGGATATATACATGTCGTTTTATGTATTTGATATGTAAATTAGTTCTTTCCCAATTTTCGCATTGAAATCGCCTAGGACTATGTTGGTATTATGTTTACGTTCCTCATCAAATACTCTTTCCAGTGGAGGGATGTCCCTTGCAGCTCTAAGTGTAGCTGCCTTTGTATTGGGTCGGGTTCCTAGCGTCTGTGAATCCCTCCACTTCCTACAAGGCAGTAGGTACTGATTTTGGTCCACCTCGGTTAATTTTTTCCCCGGTACCCTCCATATCTGGTGGGCTTTCCCCTATCCGTCACCTGGTGAGGCGATCGATGGAAGATCAGTATCTCCTGACTAGCTTATCTACCATAATTTTTACACTAATTACATTCAAGAACGATTGGACCAACTTGGTTGTTATAGATAAGACAATTGTTGTATAATAGATCTGAAACTAAGTCTAATTATAAATCAGTCTATTGGTAGTGTTGAAACGTTGTGAGTGTAATTTAGGAAGGGAGTGCATTAAACATGAGGAAAAATTCACCTCTCTAAAGTTACTTACATTTTTGTGGAAACATCGGTGATGCTTGAGAACAAAAACAGTATTCATATATCGTGACACTGTAACAATGCAATTTATTTGTGTAACGTGACACTTGATAATATACTGTTTTAATATAACGATACTTTATAACAAAACATTGTATTAATATAAAGTGGTACTTGAGCAATCCACGAAATGTATGTAACGCGGTATTTAAAGCACACTGAATTAATATAACATGACTCTTGATCATCACACTGTATTGATGTAACGTGACACTTGAATGACGCAGTGTATTAATGTTTTGTGACACTTTTATCAACGCACTGTACTAATATATCGTGGTACTTGAGCAATACGACATATTTATAAAATGCGGCATTTAAAAACACAATGAATTAACATAACATTATACTTGAACATCACACTGTATCAATGCAACTGTAAAATATATAATTTCCGTTTGCGCTCCCATATCATTCCTTCTATTGCGAGATGTTGTGTCACACCAGCAAAAGTTTCTAATTGAGTACAAACTTATTTTACAGTAATCCGTTTGGTGCCGGTGGCCCTAAATGCGTAATTTGGGAATATTTGTGTTTATGAGCTAAACTATATAATATAATTCGCGTATGTGTTCACATACGATTCTTCCGATTGTTGAAAAAAAAAACACAAAAACTGTGTGCATGTCTGCAAAGGTTTCTAAATTGGTACAATCATTTTAGAATATTCCTTTTTTGGCCTGGTCTTAAATATTTTTTTCTTATATATGTTATAAAAAATATAATTTCAAACAGATCTAATACCTTTGTTGATCAATTAATAGAAATGCGTGGTCTGTATTTAGAAAATCCAGGCTTCTCATATGTTCTCTGCATGCTGCCTGGTAATGATAAAAAAAAACTTCTAATTTTTTGTGTACGCATCAGACCAAAACTATTGTCTTTATACAAATTATTTCAAAAACATAATTGAAATTTAAACACTTTTCCTCTCTTTGAGTGACAATGCAATGCATGTCGGGTTCTCGCTACTTAAAAACAAAAAGGGACAATTGTGACATGCAGTTGATAAGGATGGTGTAGAGGGCTTTGACTGCTTTAGTTGTGTATTTTAAGCTTCATGGTTTTTCATTTACAATCTCTAATGGTAGAGATCGAATTCAAGTGAAATGTCACTTGTAAAATAAATTGGCAGCCGCATCCAAAATCCAAGCTAAAAGGGAACGTTGGTTAAGCATACTTTTTATTACTTAAATGTGCGTAAATTTTAAAACCTTGTAGTTTTGTTAAAACACAAATTTTATGCATGTAAAATTTAAATATATATTTTTAGGGTCTAATTGTCGTATTGTTCCTTATAAAATTTGGACAAAATACACATTTATTACAAAAATAAACTTAACACGTCTACCATGATACTCAATTTTATGTAATAAAACTTTTTAAAAAACGAGCGCAATTGTTTCCCTTGATAAAGAAATTGTATTTCGTGTTTTAAAAAATCCCTATCAACACTGAAATTTGAATTCATACAACAGAAAAGTTAATAATAATTTAATTAATATTAACAATGGTAGAAAGGCAGCTCCAGCTGTCACATCAATTTAATTCTTTTAATTGTTAATTTTTTTTTTTAAATAATGATTAAACAAAGAATATTTAATTATTTACCAAGAAAGAAAAAATAATTGATAATGAAAAAACATCATTTTTTTTTTAATACATCAATTACTAAAATAAAATATTTACTTAATAATTAGTGTAAAATATAGCTAATTAGTGTATGCTTTATTAAGCTATATTAAAGAAGTATCTAGAAAAAAATTTAAAGTTACTATGCTTTGCATTTTTTTTGTAAAATGACTGTATGATTGTGTGCAGTCGTTGGGGACAACTTATTCCTTGCTAGATAACAAAAAGGCCTCTCCGATTTACCAAGTCAAATGCCCTTTTGTGGTCGATAAAAGCAATAAAAAGTGGAATACAGTTAACGGCAGTTTTCCTGGCGTAAAGAGAATATCATGTCTATTGTTGAGCGCCCACTTAGGAAGCAACACTGTGACTCTTGAAAGGTTTAATTCGCCAGAGTCTGCAATTGCTAAAGGGCAACACAGACAAAAGTCTTTCCAAATAAGCCAATGAGATAAAATCCTCAGTTACTATTGCAATTACTTTGGTCCCTTTTTATTTGTATACACTGTGACTTTGTTGACGTCTCTCATGGCCTGGGAAATGTGACCTGTTTCACAACACAGTTATAGGAGCTCATGTTAGTCTCATGGCATGGGGAATGTGACCTGTTTCACAACAGAGACATAGGAGCTCTTGTTAGTCTCATGGCATGGGGAATGTGACCTGTTTCACAACACAGACATAGAAGCTCATGTTAGTCTCATGACATGGGGAATGTGACATGTTTCACAACACAGACATAGGAGCTCATGTTAGACTCATGACATGGGAATGTGACCTGTTTCACAACACAGACAGAGAAGCTCATGTTATTCTCATGGCCTGGGGAATGTGACCTGTTTCACAACACAGACATAGAAGCTCATGTTAGTCTCATGACATGGGGAATGTGACCTGTTTCACAACACAGACAGAGAAGCTCATGTTATTCTCATGGCCTGGGGAATGTGACCTGTTTCACAACACAGACATAGAAGCTCATGTTAGTCTCATGACATGGGGAATGTGACCTGTTTCACAACACATACATAGAAGCTCATGTTAGTCTCATGACATAGGGAATGTGACCTGTTTCACAACACAGACATAGAAGCTCATGTTAGTCTCATGGCCTGGGGAATGTGACCTGTTTCACAACACAGACATAGGAGCTCATGTTAGTCTCATGGCCTGGGGAATGTGACTTGTGACCTGTTTCACAACACAGACATAGAAGCTCATGTTAGTCTCATGGCCTGGGGAATGTGACCTGTTTCACAACACAGACATAGGAGCTCATGTTAGTCTCATGGCCTGGGGAATGTGACCTGTTTCACAACACAGACAGAGAAGCTCATGTTATTCTCATGGCCTGGGGAATGTGACCTGTTTCACAACACAGACATAGAAGCTCATGTTAGTCTCATGGCCTGGGGAATGTGACCTGTTTCACAACACATACATAGAAGCTCATGTTAGTCTCATGACATGGGGAATGTGACCTGTTTCACAACACAGACATTGGAGCTCATGTTAGTCTCATGACATGGGGAATGTGACCTGTTTAACAACACAGACAGAGAAGCTCATGTTATTCTCATGGCCTGGGGAATGTGACCTGTTTCACAACACAGACATAGAAGCTCATGTTAGTCTCATGACATAGGGAATGTGACCTGTTTCACAACACAGACATAGAAGCTCATGTTAGTCTCATGGCCTGGGGAATGTGACCTGTTTCACAACACAGACATAGGAGCTCATGTTAGTCTCATGGCCTGGGGAATGTGACCTGTTTCACAACACAGACAGAGAAGCTCATGTTATTCTCATGGCCTGGGGAATGTGACCTGTTTCACAACACAGACATAGAAGCTCATGTTAGTCTCATGGCCTTGGGAATGTGACCTGTTTCACAACACATACATAGAAGCTCATGTTAGTCTCATGACATGGGGAATGTGACCTGTTTCACAACACATACATAGAAGCTCATGTTAGTCTCATGACATAGGGAATGTGACCTGTTTCACAACACATACATAGAAGCTCATGTTAGTCTCATGACATAGGGAATGTGACCTGTTTCATAACACAGACATATAAGCTCATGTTAGTCTCATGGCCTGGGGAATGTGACCTGTTTCACAACACAGACATAGAAGCTCATGTTAGTCTCATGACATGGGGAATGTGACCTGTTTCATAACACAGACATAGAAGCTCATGTTAGTCTCATGACATAGGGAATGTGACCTGTTTCATAACACAGACATATAAGCTCATGTTAGTCTCATGGCCTGGGGAATGTGACCTGTTTCACAACACAGACATAGGAGCTCATGTTAGTCTCATGACATGGGGATTGTGACCTGTTTCACAACACAGACATAGAAGCTCATGTTAGTCTCATGGCCTGGGGAATGTGACCTGTTTCACAACACAGACATAGGAGCTCATGTTAGTCTCATGGCCTGGGGAATGTGACCTGTTTCACAACACAGACATAGAAGCTCATGTTAGTCTCATGACATGGGGAATGTGACCTGTTTCACAACACAGACTTGGGAGCTCATGTTTGTCTCATGACACGGGGAATGTGACCTGTTTCACAACACAGACATAAAAGCTCATGTTAGTTTCATGACATGGGGAATGTGACCTGTTTCACAACACAGACAGAGAAGCTCATGTTAGTCTCATGGCATGGGGAATGTGACCTGTTTCACAACACAGACAGAGAAGCTCATGTTAGTCTCATGACATGGGGAATGTGACCTGTTTCACAACACAGACAGAGAAGCTCATGTTAGTTTCATGGCCTGGGGAATGTGACCTGTTTCACAACACAGACACAGGAGCTCATGTTAGTCTCATGGCATGGGGAATGTGACCTGTTTCACAACACAGACATAGGAGCTCATGCTAGTCTCATGGCATGGGAATGTGACCTTTTTCACAACACAGACATAGGAGCTTATGTTAAACTCATGACATGGGGAATGTGACCTCTTTCACAACACAGACATAGGAGCTCATGTTAAACTCATGACATGGGGAATATGACCTGTTTCACAACACAGACATAGGAGCTCATGTTAAACTCATGACATGGGGAATGTGACCTGTTTCACAACAAAGACATAGGAGCTCATGTTAAACTCATGACCTGGGGAATGTGACCTGTTTCACAACACAGACATAGGAGCTCATGTAAGTTCCTGGAGTAGAATAGGTTTTCAATTGTGAGGACATCCACTGGAATGTCGTTATTCCCTGGTGCTTCAACGTCAGCAAGATAATCAATGTCCTTGTCGAGCTCCTATAGAGTTGGCTCTTTATCCAGTCCATTAATCACCGACAACAAGGGGATATTATTTAGAGCGGTCTCAATGACTACATTCATTGTACATCATAGTTCACGATAATGCTCTACCCCACGCCGGACTGGATCATTTGGGTGCTGGATTATTTGACCCGTCTTGGATTTGAGTTGTGCTATTTTCGAAGAGGGATGTTCTAATGCCCTCGTACACGCTCCTTGCAACTCCGTTGTCGGGAGCCGATTCTATAGAATTGTAAAGGTGTAGCAAATAAGTGTTGGCACTGTGACGGGCGGTCGGCTGTGATATTTTTTTTTTTTTTTTTTTTGCGGTTCAGAAGGGTACTAGTACAAGGGGTATCCCGATAGGCAAGAAAGGCTCTTCTCGTTCCCTCGATTACGGGTTCTATCTCATTCTAATTCTCATCGTACCATTCATTATTGTTATGATCCATTTTCCGTAGGCGGACAAGACTGAATCGAAAACAGTATCTCATAAAAGAGTCCACTTAAAGGCAATAGTACCATCGGATGGTACTTCCGTGTTTTTTGGGGGTTTTTTGAGCAGTGGATGTAAATTCGTGGACAACACATCTTTTTAACATTGTGCAATTTTCGTAGGCATTAGTCGTATCTTGCTTGATACGAGAGAATGGTCCTTGTCACAGTGGGCACTGTGGTAGCTGTGGATGTGATGTATACTGGCCAGCTCCACGCGCCTAGCGATGACGAATTCTAGCTGGTGGAAGTGGCAGCAACGTAGGTGTCGTCATGACACCTTTTGGATTTGTTTACATTTGAAGAAATTATTTGTAACACAGAGACCATGGGAGCAGTACAACTCCAGAAGACATTGTCCGTTTTAATTAATCCTTCCTAATCCATGATAACCAAGACATGACGGCCAGGCTTTTTGATCAGCTCCTACTGTAGCATTTAAGTCTCCTAGAACGTAAATTGATTCGGTTTTGGTTAGACATGATAATTCTTTGTCCAGGGCGTCATAGAACACATCTTTCTTTCATGGAGTAAAATAAAGAGTTGGAGCAACATAGTAAATACTTTGACCTTGCCTGCAGATAAAGACATTTACAATCGTGGATGAACTCATATTTTTTCCATAAATGTCAACTCCAGTAATCTCAAAAGGACATCCATAAATGTCAATTCCTGTGAACTCACAAGGTTAGCCATTGATATTAAGTAGGTCCAGAATTGGTCATTTAGATATTTATATTCTTGGAGTGACGGGTGTTTCCTTTGCCATTCGCTCCGAAAAATGCGTGAATTTTGTTTTGTCCCAGCTGAACTCTCACATTTCATTCGCCACGTGTGTACTGTAACTTAGTCTTCTAACAAAAAGGTAGCTCATCATAAGCAAGTAGGGGCAGAGACAACTTCCGACACAGCTGTGTCTAGAAATAGATTGATTAAATTACAGTGAAACAAGGAAGGTCATCATAACCAAGGAATGGCAGATACAATAAGTCCGAATCGGTTATGTCTAGAAGTACATAAATTAAAGTACATTAACAATCATTAAAAATACATATCAAATGTACATAAATTATATTTAATATGCCTGAAAAATACATTTAGTATGTTTGAAATAATACATTTATTTTGTATTGAATGAAACATTTAAGGTGAATGAAATAATAGTTAATATGTACTAAATAATTCATTAAATAATTATAAAATAATATAATTAATAAACATAAAATCGTACATAATATAATTTTTTGAAACAATTTATTTAATACTTCATTGGTCACACGTTTAGTCACAGTGAGTAGTAATAGTGGCGTGTTCATATCTTGTGAAAAATCTTTTGTTCCACTCCCCCTCCATGCTAAAATAACATGTACACAACGATATACAGATAACCTTATTTAAATTTGTATTGTGGGGCAACAATTATTTCTAACAACAAAAGCACTAATTGTTTCCTGGTAATTAATGGTATCAAAACGATTGGTAAACCTTACTTAAATGATAGATTTAAGTAGTCAAAATTGCACTCTTATCAGATGATAGCCTTGTTACAAGCATACTCAATTATATAAAACATGTAGTTGATGGCTAAATCTACCTTAAAGAAAATCAGCGTAACGATAAAATCTATTGGAAGTGCGAAAACTTCAAAAAACGTTCGTGCCCATGTCGAGTGGTAACTGTTAACAACACTATTATAACACAACAAAGCAACGAGCACAGCCACGCAGCCGATAGCTCCAAGGTTGAAGTTAATGTAGTTATGAACCAGATTAAAAGAGACGCTATAACCAGATTGGGCTCTACTTATTATATTTTATCTAATGTTTCATTCAATTTAACCCCAGCCACAAAAGATCAACTCACTTCAGTTGAAGCTATGAAAAGAAACGGTTACGGAAAATTTCGTCCAAGGAAATTTATTCGACGGAAAATTGTTCGCCCTAAATTTGGTTGAACATAATTTTGGTCAAACGGAAATTCGATCGAACGGAAGTTTGGTTGAACAGAAATTTTATCGAACGGGAATATGATTGATCGGAAGTTTGAAAGAAAGGAAATTTGATCAAACGGAAGTTTGATCAAACGGAAGTTTGATCGAACGGAAATTTGATTGACAGGAAGTTTTCTCAAACGGTAATGTGATCGAACGGATTGTGATCATATTAAATAACCATTAAAAGATAGGCTGGTGGTGCAGAGTAGGGGGTTGTCACGTTTGGTAGAGGGCAGAAGAGATGGGACAAGAACGGCAGAGAGAGAGAGAGAATTGGAGAGCAGAAATGAAAGGAGCAGATTACATTTTTTAAACGTTACCTCAATACATGAATGCCTAAATTGGAGTATTTCACAGTTTATGTATAAAATATTTTTTTTTAAGGAAGGAAAGACAATTTCTTTTTGTAATTTAACCCCAGCCTAGGTTTGAGAGGTAAATAGTTCTTTATATACATTTTAAAAAAGTTTAATTAATGTAAGTCAATTATTTATTTCAGCTTTTTACTATGTTTGTTAAATTGTGTGTACAGCGTGGTGAGCCCAACCCAAGGCTGGGGTACCATGCTGTATAAAAACGCGCATAATAATAAATAATAATTATGTAAAAAAAGTTAAAAGTAATAAACACTTTTTAGAAATTAGATTTTCGTAAAAAGTATAAATAAACTACAGTTTCAAGCTAGAATGGCTGAAAATTTGACAAGTCATACATACAGGTAACACCCTTTATAACAATCCCGATTAGATTTCACCCCCACACCACCAAGGCTCTTAATGGCACATTCTTTCTGACGAAAATGAAAGATGGAAGAAAATAAGAGACGAATAGATAGAGAGAAAGAGAGTGAGAAGGAGAATGAACATAGAATGGAGAAAAATATATATTAAAAATGCTCCCTACTCATCATTTCTTTGTTATCATCTTATCTTTGTCATCGGCAGGTATTTTTTTAATAGATAGAGAGAAAGAGAGTGAGAAGGAGAATGAACATAGAATGGAGAAAAATATATATTAAAAATGCTCCCTACTCATCATTTCTTTGTTATCATCTTATCTTTGTCATCGGCAGGTATTTTTTTTTATCAGTTTGTCTTTGTTTGCAGCAGGTCTTTGTAATAGGATTGTCTTTGTTATTGTTTTTTCTAGAACATAAAGTTGGAAATAGTGTATTGTCTAGCACACAAAAAATGGAAATGTTTAATGGTGTAGAATGTAAAGTTGTAAATCTCTTGCTAATGTCATGTATTGTCATCATTACTATTAGTTATTTCACTTGTGGGCGTCTGAAGTCCATGATTATAGGAACGAGAAAATTAATTGCTACGTCAGAGTCAAGGAAGAAGTTATATTTTTTTGCTTCTTGTGGTCGTCAAATACAAAAACCATGAAACTTAAAGAAAATACCTGACATGTAAGCCATCCGTGTATATGCTCTGGACCAAACAAGTCAAACTAAAGTCTTTTGTATCCCCAAAATGGACCGCAGCATCTGCTGATATCTTACTACGCTCATATGTTAAGTTGATTCTGTCTTACCAGACATGTGTTTAACAGATGTCAGAAGACATGAGATCAACATGTGTACACCCCTGTGGATATTGCCATTGGTTTTGTG
>CAXITT010000817.1:84448-101268 GCA_964033795.1 Lymnaea stagnalis | reverse complement strand
TCCATTCTAAATGTGTTTGCATAGGGTTAGACCCATGAAGTCATAAGTGTGTTTGAAGAGCACTAGACCTATTCCATTCTAAATGTGTTTGCATAGGGTTAGACCCACGAAGTCTTGAGTGTATGAAAAGCGCTAGAACTACTCCATTCTAAATGTGTTTGCATAGGGTTAGACCCACGAAGTCTTGAGTGTATGAAAAGCGCTAGAACTACTCCATTCTAAATGTGTTTGCATAGGGTTAGACCCATGAAGTCATAAGTGTGTTTGAAGAGCACTAGACCTATTCCATTCTAAATGTGTTTGCATAGGGTTAGACCCACGAAGTCTTGAGTGTATGAAAAGCGCTAGAACTACTCCATTCTAAATGTCTTTACATTGGGTTAGACCCAAGAAGTCTTAAGTGTGTTTGAAGAGCACTAGACCTATTCCATTCTAAATATCTTTACATAGGGTTAGACCTATGAAGTCATAAGTGTGTTTGAAGAGCACTAGACCTATTCCATTCTAAATGTCTTTACATAGGGTTAGACCCATGAAGTCATAAGTGTGTTTGAAGAGCACTAGACCTATTCCATTCTAAATGTCTTTACATAGGGTTAGACCCATGAAGTCATAAGTGTGTTTGAAGAGCACTAGACCTATTCCATTCTAAATGTCTTTACATAGGGTTAGACCCATGAAGTCATAAGTGTGTTTGAAGAGCACTAGACCTATTCCATTCTAAATGTCTTTACATAGGGTTAGACCCATGAAGTCATACGTGTGTTTGAAGAGCACTAGACCTATTCCATTCTAAATGTCTTTACATAGGGTTAGACCCATGAAGTCATAAGTGTGTTTGAAGAGCGCTAGACCTTGTACATTCTAAATGTCTTTACATAGGGTTAGACCTATTATGATCTAAGTGTTATCAAGCATTTTTTCCCGCAAACATAAAAAAGGAAAGGAAATAAGTATAAATTAAAATGTGATTAAGTTAAAATCATTTTAAGACTGACGTTATTTTGAAGTCATGCACGTGCTAGAGTGTGTTTATCAGGCACTACCTCTTCCAGTGTCAAGTTGTCTTAAATTATTTAATAGTCACATCTTGTTTAAACGTAACAAATAGCTTAAGAGTTGCAATGTTCATTTTTGAGATTTAAGTAAACAAATATATTTTTTATATTTTTAAAAATCATCTCTCAAGGTACATGTACTATGAATTGATGTATGTTTATGAATGAATTTAGATAAGACACAATGTCAACTTTAAAGCAAAAAGAAATAAAACAACTCTCAATGTATATGTACCCAATAATTGATGTTTGTGTATGAATGAATGCAAAGAAGATACAGTAATACGCTTCAATGAAACACATCAAAACGTCTCTAGTGTTGTCCAAATTTATTATCGTTTAGAGATCACCTGCACATGGATTGATCGCTTTCACATTAAAACAGACAATTAGTGATAGAATTCACATTTGTTTTTAAACCATGCCCCAACACCCGTGGCTTGATATCAAAGATTGTGTCTAAACTAATGAAGGTAATATGTAAGTTAGTTTGTAATGTTCGATATCTGGCAACTCTTCAAATGTTGCAACTAAGGTGCTACACATATTTTAAAAGATTTAAACAGGCATGAGTGGTTATATTATATTCTTAAATGCCATATATGGCATGAGTTGTTATATCCTAATATGAAGGGAAATATTTAGTAAATAAACACAGTAAACAAAGGGTATGTCGAAATGTACGTACATACTGGTCTGCGAACCGAACCGAGGTAGGGTGGGGTACACAACTGTTTGAAAACATGTATGATACAACAGATGTGACGCTTTTAAGCACAAACATAATTACATAAACATTAGATTAAAAACTATTTTTAGATTTAAAATGGAATGCCTAATTCAAAAAACTATAAGAACAGAGGAATACCTTACTTAATACATCTGTAGAAATTTAATTGATTTATTTATAATATTAACTAAATGTAACTATAAGTTAATAAAAAATACACTATGTAGCTATAACTTACACAAAATATTATGTAATTTTTTTTTTAGTAAATGGTGTAATTTTTTGTTAACTTAACATTTAAATATGTTTCATTTTAAATAATATTTTTCGGTACATAATTAAATGGTCTTTTTTAAATCATAAACTAAAAAAAAATAAAAAAATAAAAATTATAAATTGCAACGACAGCTGCCTTCCTAACAATTTAAGATATTAATTAAATAATAATTAATTTTTCTGTTATATCAATTTATCTTTTATTATTTATACGTTTTTTAAGAGAATAAAATACATATTTTTTTTACAAGGGAAACAATTGAATTCTTTTTTTTTTTTAAACTTTATTACATAAACCTGAGTATAATTTGAGAGATTGTAATTTTATTTTTGTTGTGAATGTAAAACTTTTTATAACATTTTAAATAACAATAATCATTTAGACTTAAACAAAAATAATTTTACTTTTTTTTTTATTATAAGTAGTTTTTTAAAAAAAAACTAGAAAATTTCAAATGTAAGGGAAATTTATATAATACAAAATGTACTACTCCAGCACTGTTATTTTATTCATTTCCTAGAACAAGAACAGATAAGAACTAAAATCGATCCTTTAATTTAAGGATATACGGAATGAAATATCTAGATCAGGGGTCTGAAACCTACGGCTGCATCTGGCTCGCAGACAAATGGTCGATTACATAAAATGTCGCATTAATGGTAAGAAATACTCATTTCTGATTTGCAACAGCATAACAATGTTATAAAAAAAGAATTCATAGATATTAAAAAAAAAAATTAAAAAAATGTAGGACTACTTAAGAGGTTGTCTACTAATTACGATCCTTAATTTAAGGATGTATATAAAATAAATTTATAGATCAGTGACTCTCAACCCTCCTAATGCCGCAACCCAATAATACAGGGTCTCACATTGTGGCGATTCCCAACCCCAAAATTATCTTCATTGTCATCTCATAAGTGTAAAGTATATATGTGTTTTCCGATGCCCTTAGGCGACCCCTGTGAAAGGGTCGTTCGACCCAAAAACTGTTGATAACATTTATGCAAATAAATCGAAACAAAACACACAAAAAAACACACAAACAAACTAAGAACCGTTATATTTTTACCAGTGGTATTTATCTTGTATTCGATCCCTACCTTAAGGGATAAAATGGCAATAAAAAGCTAGGAAACTTAACTGTAAAAAAAATCTAATAAAGTCATCCCCCAATTTCTCACCCGTATTTTAACGAGCGAGAACCCGTAATAAGTAGCTCTGCCACTCAAGAAAGAAAGTTTTTGTGTTTTAATTACGTTTTATTGAAACATAATTTTTATATTGACAGTGGTTTTTTTTCGTCTTGTGCATACAAAGATAAATTAGAAGCTTTTCTCGGCGCGTGAGCAAGCAACATACATAGTTAAAAGAGAGAAGATATAATAAAGAGAAGAAAGGGCAGCAGGACAATATCATGACCTGGAAATGAAGAAATTGGAATCAGGCGATCATATCAATTAATGCAGGACATATAGAAGTAAATGAAACAGAAAATTATAGAACACATCTTCTTATTAAGCAAAACGATGTGACAATGAAATAAAAATTGTGAATATTTTATTAGAATATTTGAAACCCAGCGCAGCTTGAAAAACAGTAACAAGAGTTACAAGAAGTTTGAATTATTTTCAGCTTTTGATAGGTTCAGCTAGAGACTCCTTGGCATTACTACAAAATAAAGAAATCAATGACTTTGAAATAATAAGAAATCAACTTTTAATACAATTCAGCAAAACTGATGATTTATGCACACAAAAATGTAATGAGGCAGGTTTAAGGTTATTCCACAGAAATGACCTGATAAATTATTTGCAGATCTTACTTTATGGATGAGGTTGACACAAATAAACATGGAAGATACAAAGGCGATAATAGCAACCTGAATTTGGCAATTAAACTTTTGTATTATTTTATCAAACAAAGAAAAGTTAAAGACATGAGTGGGTTAGTCACTGCTATTACAAAATTAAGAATAGTTTATGTATTCAAACAAGTAGAAAGCAGGACCGGAATCAAGACAGGAGATTTCACAAAGTAAGATAAGAAAATAACAGAATATGTTCACCTAACAACAGTCCATGTATAAAATCTTATGAAAAAGTAAGATGAGCATGTAGTCATTATACTGTCACCACGATTGTAAATAGTAAAGTAATAGTAAGTTTGTATACAGTTTATGTTAATTAAAAAGAAGCGTGATGTTTCAGAGACACATTGCTGTTGACAGATCCTTAGTGAAATGAGATCAATTCACATAATCAAAAGAGAACATTATTTTGGGAGACAGGCAAATTATATTATGTCAGACAGCAATTGGTAAGGTTGACACATATTGGGTAGCAAGAAAAATTCAAGCTGTTGTCTTGTATTAACATTTAACACAATTGATCATTGGTAACCTGATATTTCTGAAATTGTAATGAAAGAGTGGTTGATGAGAAGACAACAAAAAAAAACTACATACTTCTATCCAGTTTGAAAAAGATGATAATCAAGATAATGAAATAGAAGAAAAACAGAATGACAACACGAATAAACTACAATGGCCAAATGGATTGGCACTGAAAACATAGAGAAATACATTCATAGATTTAATGCCATTGCTATCAATGCAAAGTTATCGGACTACATAAAAGCAAAACTATTTAGAGTCAAAATGATAGGAAATAAGAAAGCATATAAGATAACACAAGACAACATTGAACAGGATTAAATGATAGGAAATAATAATTAATGAACATTTTAAAAGACAACCGAAAGAATAATGCAGAGGAAGAAACACATAATCAGCAGCATGAACTTATTGTAATAACAAGAGCACAACAAAAGTACAATGTTCAACAGGAATCAAATTCAAATGAACTAAATGAACACGTGAAACCATTATGAACATAAGTAAAAATCAACTAATTAAAGAACAGAAAGAGGAAAAAAACGTATTCAACTCCATCAAACAAGTGGACAGCAAACTCAACACATCACAGAAGCACAGAGATTAACTTTTGTATGGTTATCTAGTAACAGAAATTAAAACGATGAAGGAAAATGGAACTAGATTACAGATTATAATACCAGAGCCATTAACACAATTGATACTCAAAACTACACACTCTATTCCATTGGCAGGACATATGGGTCCAAACAGAACAATTCATAGCATTTCTAAGCACTGTTTTTAGCCTAATGGAAGAAAAGATGTGAAGTAATACTTAGAACCTTGTAAAGAATATCACCAGTTAAATAACATAGGGCAAAAACATAAGGCTCCACTACAAAAGATGGTTCTAGATTAAAGATCATTTTAAAAAGTGCAAGTAACTTTATTCGTTATATAGCAAAAAGACAAAAGAAATATACTTTTTAAAAAATGGACTTTGCAACACGATGGGTCGAGGCTATGCCATTAAGGGAATTTACTGCTGAGTGCATTTGCAATACACTATTATATTTTTTTTTTACAAAATTCGGATTCCTGACATATTTTTCTCAGATGATAGAAATCGATTTAGGTCACAAATTACTTCAGCTTTCACAGATATGCTGAATATAGCACTTATATTTGCACCAAGATACAGACCACAAGCAAATGTTACAGAAAAAGAGCAAATCGATTAATGAAGATGATGTTAAAGAAAGCTGTAAAAAACAAGCAGATTGAGAGATATTTTTACCCTGAGTAATTTTTGCCTACAGAGAAATACCACATGAAACAATAGGTTTCTGACCCTTGGAGCCTGTGTTTGGAGCTAATCCTAAAGACATTAGAAACATGACATATGACATTTTTATTGCATAAAACAATCTGATTCTGCATATGATCTTGTAACCAAGACAAGAGAAAAAAAATTACCCATGCTGTGCAGTGTGCTAAGAAAAACGTACACAATAAAAATATATTGAGATATGGTCAACAGAAACATACATCTTAGAGGACAAGAACCTTAAGTCAAAGTATTTATTTTTTGAACCACAGAAAGTCGGATTTGAAAAGGCGTTGCAAAGTCCACATACCGTGATAGAAACACGTAGTAATGTGGATTACATGATATGTATCAAAGGAAAAAACAAGTTATTTCACATTGATGTGCTTAAGAGACTTTGATGAATCTCGTAAACCTATACAATTATTTACAAAAGAAGGTATATAACGTAAAGAAAAATCATAATTTAAGAAGAATGAAAATGTTATAAATATAATACAAATATTACAGTTACAGAAAGAAATGAAGAATGCAAAATGTCTATGCTAGAATTAGACCAGGAAGACATTATAAAGGCTATAACCTTATCCAAAGATATACCTAAGGAAATCAGACTGAAGCTAACATGTATATTATAAAACTACAGTTTAATTATTACAAATACACTGTTCAACACAAAAGTAATAAAACACGACATCAGAGTAACAGATAAAACTCCATTTAAGATCAAACCCTATGAATACAGAAATGCTATATAAGAAGAAATAAAGAATCTATTGGAACATAATTTGAAAATAAATTCAAATTATGCATATTCTTCTCCTATCGTCATAGTAAGGTAACTCCATTTAAGATCAAACCCTATGAATACAGAAATGCTATATAAGAAGAAATAAAGAATCTATTGGAACATAATTTGAAAATAAATTCAAATTATGCATATTCTTCTCCTATCGTCATAGTAAGGAATAAATGGACAATTAAGACTCTGTTGTGAATACAGAAGATTAAACCAAGTTATTTTAATAGAAATAGAACCTTTGTCTAATACAGAAAAATGTTATCAATGAAATAGCAAAGAATATTATACTCACATATGTAGACTTAACAAGAGGTTTTGGCAAATCAAAATGAGAGAGGGAGCTAAACACATTTTAGCATTGGTAACACACAATGTTTTTTTTTATTATTTGAATGTATTTCCATTTGGAATAGTGTACAGTACTGCTACATTTGTAATATACGATGAACAAGATATTATCTATTTCTCTCAAACGACTAGCGTTTGAAAATCGGTCATATCTGGCGGGTGAAAAAAACGAATCTAAAATATATATAAAAATAATATTAAACCACAAAATAAAGATTTAGACTACTATTTCGGCATGTTAAATTTATATTCAGCAACTAAGAAAAATCGTCTATACTACTAAATCTTGAAAAAAATAATGGATCAACTTGTCCATTCATACATTCTCCTTTTCGCAATATGCACATGTTTCGCCACAAGACCAATTCACTGTTACTACACACTAAAGCGTTGCTATGGAGTCTGATTCTGATTATAAGCTTGAAATGGACAATTATTCTTAATTAGAGGAATATTTTTTGAAGAAGACAGCACTTCAGATGTGTAAGACCAATTCACTGTTACTACACACTAAAGCGTTGCTATGGAGTCTGATTCTGATTATAAGCTTGAAATGGACAATTATTCTTAATTAGAGGAATATTTTTTGAAGAAGACAGCACTTCAGATGTGACTGATACCGAGAATTCTGTAAATTATCATCATAATAATAGTAACAAGGTTTGTTTACTTTTTTTCATTCATACTCAACTCACGCATACTGTGATACTTTCTTATCACTATTATTAGTCCTAACATTAGTTTCATTCAAGTTCAAGTAGACACTTTTTAAAAATACATTACATTATTTATTTATTTTAATGGAAACTAATTTGAAGGTATAACTTTTTTTAAAATTGTTTCGTTCCAGTGAGCTAAATGTAAAGGAGGCCAAGGCTAATTATTCCCAGTAACAATCAGCTGTGTTCCCTTTTAAATGAAACGTTAAAGTGAAAGTAAGTTGGGCTGATTGTTGTATATGTTGAAGTCTTTTTTATTTAAACGGTACATTTTTTTAATTTTTATTTTTGCTAAACTAATATTTTTTAAAAATTTTTTTTAAATATTAATTTGACATTATCTTATAGGGAATATATCAAGCATAGTCAATAAATGAGTTATGATAACAAAGTCTGTGAGACTCCTTGCTGCCTTCAGACCAGAGGTACAAAGCATATTGCTTCCTGATTTTAAAACAAGAAAGGATAAAAGGAAATTTTACAAGCAAATAGAACTGCTTAAACTCTATTTTAATACATCTTTTTTTAATTAGTAAGCAGTGTGTGCAGGACAATTGACAAATAAGTTTTCTGCTTTAAAAAAAATTGGTAACAATTGAAAATTAGTGAAGAGGATTTTTATCTACTAAGTGGGTTTATAATAAATGCAGGACTTAACAAGATCTTAATTTTACAAGAAATGTCCAGGGAATCATTTTACGATGACAATGTGCAATGTCGTTATGACTAAGGACAGGACATTGAGTTTCTTAAAAGTTTCTGATACTGAAATGCATAAAAGAAACATGCTGTGCAAAATTTGGAGACTCGTATGTGTCTCAATGCAGATTACAAATAATTGTATCAGCATCAAGAAAATGTAGAAATTAATGAACAATTTTGGGAATAATGGCATCTTTTGCAGATAAACCCGTTTCTTCAATAAATGACATCTTTGATGATTAACTCGTTACTGTAACAAATGACATCTTTGATGTTTAACCCGTTATTGTAACAAATGATATCTTTGATGATGAACCCAATACTGTAGCAAATGACATCTTTGATGATTAAACCGTTATTATAACAAATGACATCTTTGATGATGAACCCTTTATTTGTAACAAATGACATCTTTGATGATGAATCCAATACTGTAACAAATAACATCTTTGATGATGAAACCGTTATTGTAACAAATGACATCTTTGATGATGAACCCGTTACTGTAACAAATAACATCTTTGATGATGAACCCGTTATTGTAACAAATGACATCTTTGATGATGAACTCGTTATTGTAACACATAACATCTTTGATGATGAACCCGTTATTGTAAAAAAATAACATCTTTGATGATGAACCCGTTATTGTAACAAATTACACCTTTGATAATGAACCCGTTACTGTAACTAATGACATCTTTGATGATGAACCCGTTACTGTAACAAATGACATCTTTGCAGATGAACCCGTTACTGTAAAGCACGACATCTTTCCATTTTGAGACCTGACAAAAAAAATGTAACGCTCTGTAACCAAAACAGAGTAAAATGGCCAGAGAATATGTCGCACTCTATGTTTGTGATACAGTTGTATGTTTTAATTAAAAAAAAATTGTTCTCAAGAATTTGACATACTCATTTTTATCAAAGGATGACGTCATTTGATCGGTAGCTCGGGGAGGGATAAACATGTTGATTTATTATAATGTGCTATTTTTTTATCTTAACTTATAAGTGCCTCATAATTATTGAATTAACAATAGAATAATGTCGTGTATCAAAACTGGAGGGACTATGATATGTAGCCTACTCAGTACTCATCAACGTTGTATCCCTATGATAGGGGATCGACTTCAAGTGAATGACAGCTTTGAATAAGTCATTATGATTCACTTTATCAACGACCTGTTAATATAGCGCTGGTTAGACATAATTTACATTTTTTAAAAGTAAATTAAAATATTAAATTAATTTGTTTTGTCTATATAATATGCAAGATAATAAATAAATACATGTAAAATGTGTTACTTTATATAGTTACGCTTCGTTTCATTATATGTTCTAGAGAAATATATTTATAACAAAATTATATTAAATTTTCGAAATGTATCCCGAGTTAAATCAAAAACACAAAAAGAAATAAAACCGATGGTTTCCTCCCATGAATTATTATAGTTTATTTTTTTATTCAACTATTATGTCAAAACAATTTTTAAAACTTTATCTCAAAAAATAATATTCATTTATATTTATTTATTTGTATTTTTTTGTTGCACTCTCTTGTCAGCTGTGTTGGAATTGAGAATAGGGATTACATATTGCAAATGTTTGGTTTTAAAAATTATCTTATTTTAAATTAAATTAAATATAACAATTGTATACTGAATAAATTACAAGTGTTGCCAGACTCAAAATGTATTTGTTAACAAGGTATGAGATTTTTAAATACCGAGTGAACAATCATTACTTCTAAGATTTTGATCTTTAACTCACTTTGTGTAATTTACTCAGGTTTATCGATTGTTACTTTATATGAAATATTGAGAACAAACTAATTTCAAAGTATCTTTGTAAAACTTACTTAAACTCGGAGATGAGTACACACACTATACAAGTAAATATACAATATCAATTTACAATATCAATTTAAATAATACATTAGTTATTATTACATGATGTCACTGTACTAAGTAATGAATTATTTTTACCGATAAAAAATAATAATTGGAATATAACACAGCCGGCAAAATTAAAGTTTCATCGTCAACCACTGTGGTCAACTCACGCTGGCATCTGGCGTGGTCAACTCACGGTGGCATCTGGCGTGGTCAACTCACGCTGGCATCTGGCGTGGTCAACTCACGGTGGCATCTGGCGTGGTCAACTCACGCTGGCATCTGGCGTGGTCAACTCACGGTGGCATCTGGCGTGGTCAACTCACGGTGGCATATGGCGTGGTCAACTCACGGTGGCATCAGGCGTGGTCAACTCACGGTGGAATCTGGCGTGGTCAACTCATGGTGGAATCTGGCGTGGTTTTTGAGCCTTTCCAGTCAGTGCATCACTCTACCGAGACAGGTTACGCGTCGTAAATGACCTTCTGTCATCTTGTGGTGAGGGAAAGATATCGCTTTTGTTTGTCGTTACTTGATCTATCGGCTGTGTTCGACACGCTTGACCAGAGGCATACTTATCAAACGTCTGGAAAATACGTCCAGTTTCACCGATACCGTCCTGAGATGGTTCTGCTCGTATCTAACAAATCAGGTCCAATGATCTCAAACGGCTTGACCACAAAGCAAACTATCTTCAAATTCGTAGTACCCCAGGGCTTGGTCCTAGGCCCGGTGCTTTTCAATATGGACGTTCAGCCCCTGGGTGCCCTGAACCAGCAGTTTGATATGCTATATCACATGTTTGCGGATGATACCCAACTCCAGAAACCTGTGATCCCCTCTCAGTTCCCTAACTCAGATTTTAAGTATGACACAGAAGACAGTGGAGTCAGTTAAGAACAAGATGGCTATAAACAAGCTTAAATTGAACGATGAAAAGACCGAGTTGATCCCCATGGCTACCAATAAAAAGCTAAACTATATAAATAAAACACAAACCCTTACTCTCTTATGTATAAAGATTGAGTTTGCTCAAAAAGTGCGAAACCTGGGTGTCTACTTAGAAAAACCACATTATCTATGAAAAACCACATTAACATGCTTTTTAAAGCGAATTTTCTAGAGCTGCGCAGAATTAGTCATATAAGACCTTTCTTAACGTTAGATGCATCAAATAGGGTGATGTCTGCATTCCTGCTATCACGCATAGACTACTGCAATGTTCTTATGGTGGGTCTTCCAGCTACTCTCCTAGATAAAATTCAAATAGCACAGAATAATGCGGCTCGAATTGTTATTTGGAAACGCAAATTTGATCATGCTAAAACACTTCTGAGAGAGGTGCATTGGCTGCCGGTCTGTGCTCGCATACAGTTTAAAATAGCAATGATGTCCTACCGCTGCTTGCATGACCTTACACCGTCCTATCTTACAGTGCTGCTGACGCCGTTTGTATCAATTTGACAATGCCGCTCATCTGATGGGGGCAAACTCTCAATACCACGTGTTTCACTTGAGACCTACGAGAGGCGCACTTTCGTATTTGCTATCCCAACAATTTGGAACACCCTGCCTGTCACTCTCAGAAGCAGCTCGTCACTTGAGTCTTTCAAAACTGATTTAAAGACAATTCAATCTCACAAACACCTGCTGGGTGATGTTGTCTAGCTCAATATTATCCTGTAGATGTGCATGGGTCTGTGTTGTTGATTGTTACAAGATATGAAAGACTTAGAATGGGTATTCTCGTATATAGTTGTTGTAATGTTGCATTTTGTATTTCAATGAGGTCTATTATCGATTGTTTCATTTGTCTTTTAATATACTAGACTATGGACCACACTTTTTAAAATAATGTTTATTATTATTATAATTCGTAAGTTGAACAATGTTCTCTTTACTTTGGATGTTTGTGTGGTGAAGAATAATAAGGTTATTTTTACAATTGATATCGTCTGGTTGCCTATTGCCGTATTTGTCAGAGTGTAAGAAAACACCCCAAGTTTACAGCTGAATTAAGGATCATTTTCCGAGCAGGTGATACAATCATACGAGATGTATACCTAGACATAGCAGGTCATATAATCATACGAGATGTATCGCTAGACACAAGCAGGTGATACAATCATACTAGATGTATCCCTAGACACAGCAGGTCATATAATCATACGAGATGTATCGCTAGACACAAGCAGGTCATACATTCATACGAGAGATATCTCTAGACACAAGCAAATAATAAAATCAAACAAGGGCTATCCCTAGAGACGAGAAGGTTATAAACGTATAAATGTGTTATCCACATATACCTACCAATAAAAGTCATCTCACTACATAACCTATGTTTGCCACGTTAAGACAACAAAAAATATGTTTATCACGTTATGCTAACAAAACCAATGCTTACCACGTTATGCCAACAAAACATATAATTACCACGTTTTTCCAAGATGAAACAATTTACATAGACGCTTGAAGTACAGCGTAAGACTTCTGGTAGAGATTTAAAATTTTAAACAAAATAGGGTGTAGAATCTTGAACAATCATTTGAAACTTTTAAGAATTTTCAAAAATAACTTTAATTAATAATCAAAAACATTTTAGGAAAATCATAGAATTATAGACCCAGAAGATATTAAGAAATGTCACTTTGATGTAGTCATGATTTGAATAAAACAACTTTCAAAACAAAGTGCCAAACTCAATGACGTTTGCATTAAAGCAATGTCGGGGTGGGCCTGGGTGGGTCGGGATTATTTTTGCCCAGTTAGGGGCAGACCCAAATAGGGGTGGTCCCAGGTAGGAATTCTTTATAAAAAAGGTGTTTTTTTTTTTTTTTTTTTTTAATTGTCACAAGATTTAGACTCAATATAATTATTTAGGTAAATAGTAAAGTTTAAAAAAAAAATTAAAAATATAAGTTTTCAATTAAAAGGGATTGAAAATGTAAGAGATAAATATTAGCGTATTTGAGATGCCTTCTAGTTTATAAATATATAATATCCTGTGTTTTTTTTTTTAAATATGGTCTTGATATTTCCATTAATTGTATATTTTTACTAAAAAGTGGTATAAAAAAAAACAAAACAAACAATACAGACTTGTCGAACCTTTGAATCTGTTGTGTTGTAATTATCCACTCATGGCAATGAGTGTCTACTTGTCTGGCCAAGTCTCTCACTTGATCCCACGAACATTATAGCTAATATCAACAGTTAATAATACAACCAATGTTAACAAGTTTGTAAATAGATAGGAGTTTATTTAACACTACGCCATTAACTATAGTTGATGTATAATTTCAGAATTGATAATCAAATCACTACAACCAAACACTACTCAATATAGATATCCAAACAGTTCATCCAGTACATCCGCCATCAATCTCCCATCACTACATCGACAAAACGAACGCGTCATATCCCCTTACACAATTACGTCACAACACTCTCACACAAAAACGATACAGCTACACGTAAAATATCTAACTCAACATCTTTCCCCATCAACCATGAAAACAATCATGTACACATAACAACTATGATTCTCATACCCTTGACATATCCCCCTCTTCCGCTAGATTCTACTCCCCGAGTAGGGATATGGAATCACTGTTGGGTCATACAACTAGTAACAGTCTCAAACAAGCAATCTTATTAGTATTACACTGTTTACAATCATTAATCTAATTACATAAAAATTGCATCATGTACTAAGTCATCAGAGCAATGTTATTGCAATACCATTTCACAGAAAAGACAAATAAAATATCAAAGCAATTCACCATTTGTAACATGGGTTTGTACCTCTAATTACATGGATTTTACTCATATATACAACGAGACAAATGATGGGTTATTCGTATCGTATCTAGGTAATTACTGATCATAATTAGCATTTGACTTTAACAGCACTGACTCGTTAATTAAACACGTTAATTAAAAATTTATTGTGGCAAAAAATAACAACGATAAACATGTCAATATCCGTAAATGCACGTGCACAGCCACAAATTGGCCTGTCTACTACTGGGCCCCCAGGGCGGAATAACTCGCTTGTCCAACGCCCGTCAAAAAGTGTGCAAACCTGCATGCCAATTAAATTCTATCCAGTCAACCATGACACATGACACCAGTTTAAACCAAACAAAGCAACACGCATGTCACGCCCAACACCAATGCATGACCCATGGGCACATCACAGTGTCCAAACAAACTCGCAATCCTCACCTCCCGGCTCAAGGAAACCCCTCACCTCCTCAACACTATCAAAATCATCATTCAACCCACAGTCCGAGCAATGTCCGCTCTCAACCATTGAGCCCTCCTGACTCTCACGACACAAGTCATCAACCACAGCATAGGTCCCATCATCCAACCCCACCCCTAGAGAAAAATGTCACCTCCTCCACGGAAACTATGTAGCCACGGTAAAACTTGCTAGCTACAATCAGATTTTCTGAGTCTAAGATAGACACATCCATTTGACGGATCTCAAACTTTGAGCCATCCGTGTTTTTAATTCTACAAACTTCAACAATCGGACTACAATCCTCATAGCTCCACATGAAATGATTTTAACTAATTCTTCTATATTATATTTATGTCCCCGTCTTGGGACTGCCTTTGACCAGCTCCCGATTTCCACTTCGTAAACACCGTGACCTGTCCAGGTCCTAAAACTTACAAAATCTTGTTCAAACCCAAATCATCCCTCTCCACAAAAGCTCTGCCGCATAAACCCAAAATCTTCCTGTTGTCCGAAAGCCAAAGAACCCTCTGGTACATTATCAAAGCATCTCTCGTGTGTCATATCACAGTTCTCATGTTGTGGATTATCAAAGCATCTCCCGTGTGTCATATCACAGCTCTCATGTTGTGCATTATCAAATCATCTCTCGTGTGTCATATCACAGCTCTCATGTTGTGGATTATCAAAATCAACAGCCCGTACAGTATCACAAGTATCAACTTGTACTCCATCAAAAAAATGTGTCGTCCAAAATCACACATTACATTTTCATCAACAAAACCTACATGGACTCTATTATAAGCATCATGTGGAATGTCATCAAAAATCATATCCTGTACAAAATCCAAATTCACATTTTGAACATGTAAAAAATCTGTATGCCGTGCTATCTGTAGGAACTCGGTGACCCTGCACTCCGTTACAATGGCTTGAGATTCCTCTGGATAGCTATCCTCATTTCACAAAGTCAGTAATACATTCAATTAATTCGTTTTCATAAGCTAATAAATGGACTTTACTCTCATCAACCTCACCTAATGGCCTCCCAGTATTCCTAACGCCTTCCTCAGTTCCTACCTTATCCCCGTCAGTAAGTTTTTCCCCAGTTTTAAGCTTATTATCCCATCTGAACTGATTCTTCTTAGTTTCTACTTCTGCTCTGTAAAGGCTATAATGACACCATGAAATTTCCCACCGGATGACACCATGAGTTACAACACCGAATCACACCATGAGTTACCACACCGAATGACACTATGAGTTTCCAAACCGGATAACACCATGAGTTACCACACCGGATAACACCATGAGTTACCCCACCGGATGATACCATGAGTTACCACATGGGATGACACCATGAGTTGCCACACCAGATGACACCAATAATTACCTAACCAGATGACACTATGAGTTAACCACACCGGATGTCACCATGAGTTACCACACCCGATGACTTTAAGTTACCAACCCGGGTTGCACAATGAGTTACAGGTTTACAACACCGGATGACACCAACTCTAGTTCTGCCATGGGTGTTACATTGTAATTATTTGTATTATCCATTTAAATAATTAATTATTTAGTGCAGTGACACCATATTATAACCAATTCGTTCTTTTAATCGATAATAATTTAATTGTTTATTATGTGTACTCATCTTGGAGCTTTAGTCAGTGTTACAATGATACATTACAATTAGAATGTTCTTAATATTTCATTTCAAGAAGCAATCGATAAACCTGAGTAAATAGAACCAATTATGTTAAAATGAAAATCTTAGAATTAATGATTGTTCGCTCGTTATTGTAAAATAGGGTTCCTTGTTAACAAATACACTTGTACTCTGTCAACACTTGTAAATAATTAAGTATAAAATTGATATATCTTTATGATCGTGTTTGTAAAACTAAGTGAAATTTTAAAACCAAAAATTTGCTTTATGTAATCACTGTTCTCAAATCCCACACAACCGAGAAGAGAGTTCAACAAACAAATAGAAATAAATAAAGAGTTATGAATATTATTAATTGAGATAAAGTTTAAAAATATATTTTTTTTTTTACATATCAACAAAATAAATCATGGGAAACAATCACTTTTGTTTTCTTTTATATCTATATTACTTTGGATTTATTTCAACATTTTAATTTAATTTTGTTATAAATTATTTTAATTGAAACATAAACTTTAAAAAATTGCATATCCTGTAATAAAACTTTCTATGGGTATTTATTTATTAATCTTGCTTTTTATATAGGCCAAACAGATGACTTTAATTTTTTACCTAGGTTTAAATAATTTTAATTATGCTTAACCAAGGTTCAGAGCTT